>DF236950.1:128967-191450 GCA_000708835.1 Klebsormidium nitens | reverse complement strand
CCGCCGAGGAACTCGAGCCGGATCGAGAGCCAGCGGTTGGCGCTCATGTTGACGAGCGTGTAGCGTGTGTTTAGGTCGACGGCACGGCCGTTGATCGCTGCGAGGCGGTCGTGCGCGCGGTAAGCGCGGATCGTGGGCAGGCCGGAAAGGGCCTCGCCGAACTGGGCGTAGACCGGGGAACGTGTGATAGAGTCCAGGCGCTTGACTTCTCGGGCAGTGCTCTGCGAAGGAGAGAAACACCAGTCCGGGAACGGATATAGGATTCAACGAGGAGCCCCTCTAGAGTCCTCTTGGATGTAGAAAAACACGATACGAAAGCCAGCCAGGTCCTCGACTAAATATCCAAACGGCAGTCAGCTTCTCCAAAAACCGCTGCGCTTAAAACGGTCGCAAGGTTCGGCCAGTTTGCAAGCAGCCCGCCAGAAAACCCGGGATGTCAGATCTCGCCCTCATCCTGTTCCAAAACGTATCGAAACCCACCTGGAAGTAGAGGTAGAGCATGTAGAACGCGAAGAGCAGCGGCGTGATGACCGTCAGCGCGAAAGGCGTCAGAAACGCGATGAGCGCAAACGTGGAGAAGAGCTGGAAGAAGCCGCGCAGGAACATCGCCGTGTACTGGATCAGGTTCTTGTCCACGTCAGCAATGTCTTTCGTGAACCGGTTGATGAGGCGCCCCAGGGGAGTGCTCTGGAAAAACACCATGGGGGCGCGCAGGACGGTGTGCAGCATTGCGTTGTGGAGAGCGCGCGCGGCGATGATGCCGATGAGGGCCAGGAACAGCTGGTTGGCCAGCGTCAGCAGCATCTATGAGGAACGAAATCCGGGTTGAGTTTGACCAGAGCGAGCTTGATCGACACGAAAGCGTGGCCTTTTTCGAAAGCTTTCTAACAACATTGACCAAGAAAGAGGAACCAGAGCTCAGTGATAACGCGATTCGCAGGTCTCAAATTTGCCTGAAGAAAGGGAAGAGTCAGCACTGCAACGCAATGTCCAGAGCCAGAATGCCAGGGTTTCGCAATCATTTTAGGGGTTGACTCGAGGGTTCAGTGGGAGCGCATCGTGCAACGGGCATGCGATTTTGTTTTCGAAACACCGGGTACTGCTGGTGAGGATTATGAGCAGCATTCAAGAGAAAGAAAGGCTCAAAGAAGTTCGGGCGGTTTCAAGCTTAGGCTTTAATTCTTGCTTCCCGAATCTGGACGGTACCAAGACACAGCTAGTCCGATATGATGCCAGCGCAGAGGGCACGCGTCGGGAACATTGACCTCCATTCTGAAAATTCCCTCAGAGCCGAGAGTCTCTTGCCTAAAAGAATGAGCTCGAAGCGCCGCAAAGTCCCAAAACAAAAGCTATTAACCTACCTGCCCCGACGAGATCCCGGCATAAATGCCAATGTAATACGCGACGGAGTGGGGCGGGTGCCTCCCTGCCCCGGACCAGACGCTGAGCCACAGGCTGGCGCCGACGCGCGCAATCTCGACCACGATGAAGAAGGCCAACAGCAGGACCAGCATCGACGTCCCGCCCATAGCCGCCACGTACCTGCGGCGAAATCAGCTCAGCTCGGATGCTGACATTAATTCGCCTGCGAGACTTCTCCTCGTTAGAGGGCAGCGGATACGTAATGGTTCAGGACGAGCTTGCTTGACGAATGGAAACCGGCAATTCGTTTTGGCAATCTGAATTGCGTCGAATCGTGAAAGAACGTAGTCGCTAAACCTACGCTTACGGGGCAATTATGGTCTCGGACCCGTGGATAGAGGACACGGACTCCCAACGAAAACCTCCTAAAGGACCCCCGTTGCTATCACCCCCTGTTACCAACGGCTGGACGTGCCATCCCGAACCATTTCGGAACATCGCTTGCAAGGTTTACAGGCAAGGGACTCCCAAAGAATCGTCGCGAGTTATTCTTTATCCACCGGTTCTGACAAGACTTTGGGCTTCAAATCACAGTAAACATCCCAATTGCGGACGCCGACCAGCTGAAGCCGCCGATCTTAAGTTGACCTCTGCTGTACCTCCAGATGACGTCAGCCCGCACGAGGCCGGTGGCGCGCTCCTCCTCCTTGATGAGGTGCGTCCCTCCCGCCTCCGGCTTCCCATCCTCGGTCTTCGCCTGTTTCGCGTCCGACTGCGCGACTACCGCACCCACCGCCTTCTCGCCTGCCACCTTGCCGGCGGCCTTCTTCTTGGGGTCCGTCTCCTCGTCTTCCTCCTCCATGCTACCTGCAAATGCCGCTTGAAGCTGTATTTGTACTGCAATAGGAGAGGTCATGAGGTAGCGGCTTACATTCTTCATACCGATGACATGCCGGAAGTATTGCGCGATTCTTAAGGTCCGAATTTTGCTCAATCTCCGGGTCCGCTTTTCAAAGAAGATCAGGCGTTTCAATGGGTCGAGAAGGATCCTAGACCAATCCTCAACTTTCTGTTCAACCCGTGAACAAACTTTTGTAAGTGTCTGCTTCTTTGATAACGAGGATCTGTATTCTTGAATATTTCCAGCATATTCCAGACGATCCCCACAAAACTCCTCAGCAGAACCCTGACCTCTACACTCAGAAGCATCAGCATAAACGAGTTTTAACCCCTCACCCGCCTGCTCCAGCAAGTGTTGGAACTCCTTCCCGTTCGCCTTCAACTCGTCGAAGGTGCCCCTCTCAACAATCGTCCCGTCTTTGATGAGCAGCACATTGTCCACGTGTCTCAAAAAGTGCAGCTGATTGGTGACCATCACACGGGTCCGGCCATCAAGCGCGCCGCGGATGCACTCGTCAAACACCTGGGTGAATGCGGTAAAAGTGCTCAAGATCTTTGTATCTGTACTCTTTTGGTTGGGCTCTGATGGACTGTGCTGGATATCCAAACTGCGATTGCGGAGTTCCAAGGTCAGAGATTGCTCTCAAGAGCGTATATCCCGCCAGCCGTTCGCATCAGCAGTCCCCAAGACAGGTTCGAAGCATGATTGGATCGACGATTCGCTCTACGACAGGCAGGCATACGTTAAAGAATGCAATCGCTTTCGCAACTGTTTCGAAGCTTTATCCTTCCCCTCAGTACGAGGTTTGGGGCAAGCGACATCGGCTCTTCACCTGCTTGCCCACGTGCGCATCCAGCGCACTGAGCGGGTCGTCAAAGAAATACACGTCAGCATCTGCGTACACAGCTCGTGCGATGGAGATCCGCTGCTTTTGGCCGCCGCTGACGTTTACGCCCCGTTCCCCGATCTCCGTCAGGTCGCCTCCCTGCGAATTAGCAGACAAAGGCGGCTTATGAGCGTGCATGCCATTTTAACGTGTCAGTCATGGCAGTGCACATTTCACAGGACGTTAGAAGCGTCACACCGTGGTGTTGCAAATGCTTGTGAGAGTAATTTCAGCATAAATTTCGAGTGGAGAATTGACTGCAAAATGCAAGCAAGATACCGTTCGAAGAACGAACAATCTCAGCAGCAGCTTCGTTCAGAGTACAACGCTGCAGCATGCGAACCTAAGGGACTCGATGTCTGCTGCTATGAATCCAATCGTTGGGATCGCTCCCAGCAATGTATACAAGTAACTTGCTCTCAAAGACAATACAAATGTTCATGCAGCCAGCAATCTGAGCGAGCCCGGTGTGACGACCTACCGGTAGAAGCTCTAAGTCTCTGACCAGCTGACTGACACGGAGCGCCTCCTCGTACCGACTCCTGTTGTAGGGCAGTCCAAACAGGATGTTGTCGCGAATCTGCACCACAGGAAGTACTCCGCGGGTCAGAAAAAAGTTGCCAATTTTGAGGAACGGTAAAAACGTAGTTGTGGGTAACGGTGTTGGAACTACAGTCCAGGAAACAAAGGCATCCATGATAAATGGAGAGCCTCAAGTTGACACGAGATCGAAGTGGTTGAGTCTTGATAACAAGAAAGGGAGCCAGTGAACATGTATAGCAGAAGATCGTGGTTCATGGGCCACAGCAGCTTCTGCTGACGACCGGCTGAGTTCAGCATCCGTCACTCCAGCTGCTAAATCAAAGTTTTGCAGACTGAGACCGGAGTTAGGACCAAGCACACGTCTCGTAAGCGAAACAGTTAGCCAAAAGCTCGAGGTTTCGATAGCTTTTGCTACTCGACAATCCCGAGGTCACAGCTGTTTGCCTCAAAACTCGCCATCGCGTTTACAGACGCTCGAAGCAGGTTCCCAATCTTGAACCATACAAGTGACATTGGACTAACATCCAAAGGTTCAGATTTGCAGACCACAACCTGGGGTGGCAGATCGACAATCGACCTGTAGCTGAAGCTCGCGGCAACCAGGATTGCACATCGGCACAAAGAGCCCACTCACGGTCGCGTTGAAGATCCATGACGACTGCGGGACGTAAGCCATGCGCCCGTTCATGTGGTCCTCTAGCGCGCCGCTCTCCATAGTGGGCATCTCTCCGAGGAGTGCCGCGACCAGCGACGATTTGCCCTGCCCAGTGCCGCCCACGATGGCCGTGAGGGATCCCGCGGGGATCTCGAGGCTGACGCTGTGTAGGGTCGGCTCGTGAGTCTGCGGAGTAAGGGATTGAGGAGGGGGTGTGAATCAAAGCAAAGCCCTTAAATACTTTTGACGATTTTGAAAGGTTGTTTCAAGCTGACGCTAAACCTTTTACCAATATCAAGGATCTAAAGATCAGCAACGACTGCTGTGCGCAACGGATCAGCAACTGCTTGACCCGTAGAGCCATTTCAGTGTCCTACTATCCCACTACAAAGCGGAGATCAAGAAGAGGATGAAGAACCTTTTCATCCTCGACAACAGTGTGCAGAGTGCGGAGACGGCACCGTCTAGCCTGCCAGTCAATATTAGGCCTTACGATTGGACAATGCGTCTCGAGAAGTTCGACACACAATCCTCTTAAAGCAAGTGGTTCGATCTTAGATATGTGTCTCGGGTTTTCCAGCGCCAGTTCGCATTAATACACACATTTTGATCCACCGGAAGAGACTGGGATTGTCCTCAACGCTGGACAATCGACACGATGCTTCTGGGCGCTCCGTTCTCCAGTCAATTGATCTCCAAGGCTGAAGTTGTTTACCTTAGGGTCCCACGCGAAGTCCGTGTCCTTGACCACGATGGCCGGCTTCGTGGGGTCTGTGGGCGGGTTGGCCTCTAGCTGGCGCTCCTCCGCAATCAGCAGGTCCTCCAGCCGGCGCACGGACACCATCGCATTGATGACCTGAACGGAAAGACCGCACTCAATTACATCCCCATTTTCCAGTGGGTATGCGCACCAAATAATCGCGATGTGGAAATGGATAGGTTTCTCTCAGCAGGCAGTACTGATAGAGGGCGGGCTTGCGTCCGGGTAATCGCTTCGGGGGCCTCCCAGATATGAGCCTTCTCACGATCGGCAACCCGCATGTCCTGAAACAGCAGTCGGCGAGGGAAGGATTTAGAAACGCTCGCAGTAAGATTTGAGAACAAAATCTCGAAGATCCGCTGCAAGGTTTCCGAGTCGCCAATCTCGCAAAAACCTTGCCAAGTGTGAGACCCTTGAAAATAAGGCCCCTACCTGCGAGATGAGCTGCGGGAAGGTGTAGAGCGGGAACCGGAGAACGTTGAAGAGCGCGATGGAGCTGAAGGCCTTGGCGGGGGTCAGCTCGTTGCCGAGCCACGCGTACACGCTGAAGGCCACGACTGACACCAGGACGGGGACCACGTTCAGCAAGAACATGTTGAACTGCACGAGTAAAGATAAAGGGTTTCAGATATTTCCCGTTTTCAGTACGCTGAGACCACCCCCGATGGGGGACGAGAGCCAGCACACACGTGTTGAGATGATATGCAGGCAAGATGATTGTTGAGAGAATGAGGGCGTGCTAAATCTGCTTTGCTAGATTGCTCACAGGCGGCACCTCAATCGAAAGCTTCGGGCTGTCAAAAATGCTACGTGGCAAGTTTGCAGAATCGATTTCTCGTGCTCGTCCAGAATTCTTTGCAGAACACCTCTTCGAGCATCAAAGTTCTCTGCTGATCAGTGACTCAAGGGCGAGCAAAAGGTAAATTTTCAACAGGACCGTGTGAAAGACTTACGGCCGATACGACGGCCGACTTGCGCAGCCAGCTGAGCTCCTCCTCCCGGATGTTCTCGACCTTCTTCTCAAAGCTGTGCTCCCAAGCGTAGAACCTGTGTAGAGACGCAGAACGCCCACAGTCAAACCAAGAACGACAGCGCCAAAAGCAAAGAGCATCATATTCGCTTGGGAAAGTGGGCGGTATGTACTTGAACAACTTGTACCTCTTTCGTCGGAATCCTAGTACACAGAAATAATCCAAAAGCAGCTCTACGAAGAGGCCGAGAACAAGTGCTGGCAGGGCGTATCTCAAATTGGCTGACAGCCTTCGGAGTAACGCCTAGACGGGCGCCATACAGTACGCTGTGTAGCTCCATTGACCAAAAACTACAAGCTCTCTGCAACGGACGAGGCACGTCTGCAGGTCGAGCTGCTACAAACATTGCGTTCCAGATGTTCTAAGAACTTCGTCTCGGTTTCAATATCCTCTTCTACCGGCTCTCTTCTGTCTTTCAAGTAGCAGCTGGGATGCGAAAAGTACGTCTCATCAGAATGCGCTTGAACAAATTTCCGCCGGATATATGCGCACGGATTGCGGGGAGCGCGCCTCACTTGACAATGTCCATGGCGGCCAGCAGCTCTTGGATTAGGTCCACGCGCTTGTCAGTGCGCTGCAGCGTTTGCTTCACCAACCGCTGCACAGTCGTCACAACGATTGCCTGCACGGAGAGAATGACGTCAGCACTGGCTTAGTAATATGAATCGAACAAGAGGACTAGTGGCAGATGGGCACTGCCAGGCAACCTCAAAATCCGGACCCAAGAGGAAGGAGATAAACAGGGTAGGCAACTCAAAGTCTTCCGATGAAAATGAAAGAGTTTGCTCTATAGGCTAGCTTTTCCGAAGAGAGGTGTTTTTCGCACTTCTCCCCGTGGCACAGGCGTTCAGTCACTAACGGCTATGCCGGGGGCAGAAGGGATATTTGAGCTTAACGGCCAAGAAAAGTGGATCTGTCGACAGAGCATTTGAGTCAAACACACTGCACAATCATCATCGAGAGTGGGTGATCCTGACTTGACTCTTCCCCACCGGAAGAAGTTTCTCCGCGGCCGGCTTTTGAACAATCCTCAAAGTGGCGCGTTTTCCACCTCACGGCCTAATATACCGAATGCTCGTCCAACGCACTGACCTGTGTCGGGATCATGAGCAGCAGCACGAGCAGGCTGACGATGGACGCGATCCCCAGAGCCCCGTAGAGTAGCACGCACGCGATGATGATGCGCACCGGCGCGGACCACAGGTTGTGCAGGCTTTGGAGGACTTGCTGTACAGAGAAGGAGAGGCTTCCGGTTCAAGAATGGGTAATAGCTTTAAGGGCGGCGATGAGTTTTGATGGGTTAAGGAAGAGGACAGAAAAGGAGGGCAGGTGCTTTCGACATTCTTGATGCGCACGTACGGCACGAAAGTTGGCTGTCAACAGTCCCAATAGAAAGAATTAGCAAAGAAGGGAGGTTTTGACCCCTTGGACACGACAACAGATTGTCTCGACAGACCTACCAAAGAAGCCAAACTTCCTGGGCACCACGTGACTTAAGATCCGTCCCACAAACTTGACAACGAAACCTTGAAAAGCAACGCCGCAGTTGCAGCCAGCAACTTCCAACTAGTCGCTCGAACATTTCACTCTGCTTCCAGGCAGCGTGCAACAGCAGAAAACGGACACCCTTCAAAAGCTGCTCACTTGAAGTGCCTCCGCATCGCTGGTCATCATGTTGGTGATGCGACCTGCGCTGAACGACTGGCGCCCGCGGAAGCTCAGGTGGAGCGACTTGCGGAAGACCGCCGCAATCTGCGCGGCTCGGAGTGGGAAGGTTCAGGCGACCGACCCGCAGAATTTTGGAGTAAGCTTACGGGTGGAGAAGAGCGACAGTGCTTGGATGGCTGCAGGCCCACTGTTGTGCATGCAAGGGAGCGTTTGGAAGCGAGGTAGAAAGTCAAGGGGATGCACGAAACGGGAAAGATGCGCTCAGCGATGCTAAAGCAGTTTGGGATGGCCCTGCATGGATTCCCTGCCTTCATCCTGATCCCCAAGTCTACAACAATCAGGAGTCACAACGTGTCCTCCCCTTCCATATGGAAGACGAAAACGTGAAGAGCAAAAATGCTTACGATGGCGGTTCGGAGACGGAATCCAACGCGCATTACGTTCTGGAAGTATTGGCCTTCGCAAAGAACACCCAGCATCTGCAGAAGGGACGGCGAGGGCTCCTGAGTCTTGGACGTTAGAGAACGGTTTCGAACCTCGAAAGAAAGGAACCGAAGTCATTAACGGATATGAGTACAGCAATGCATGGGGGCCGACATGCCTAAGAGCTTGTGTTGGGCGTTTGCACCCAAAAAGGTCAATCGAACGAGGTAACGTTGAAAGAAAGAAGGAAACGTTTCAAGATCAAAGGCCCAATTTGTACTTCTCATGTCAAGCTCTGAGATTGACCACGGCGTTTCGGTTACGCTTCTTAGAGAACAATCTCTCATCGAAAGCTAAATGAAGAGCGCTCTCCAGAATTCTAATACTGATCCTTTCCTTTCCGCAGAGCAGAATGATGAGGCCCTTTTGTTGGCATTATGAAAGATGTGAACCGATTGAGATATAAGGACTGTGCTCCGAATTGGAATGCGCGCAGCACGGCAGCCGCACCTCCTGAACCTTGCACCCGCCACCACTATTTACCGAGTAAGCGCAGCGGGACGTACGTAGCATCAGTCTTTCTGCAAGAATCAGGAAGGCCATTGCCGAGATACTAAAACAGCATCGAGCAGAAACTGACCAGGCCCACGAAGATGGAGACCCCGTAGAGGTACCCCTTCCAGGACGGCTCGCCGTTTTGCATGGCGGCCAGCAGCAGGTTCAGGAAGACGGGGCCCACGAACTGGGAGGCGTCGTTGCCAATCTGCGAAAGGCGTCAGAGCATCGACTCGTTAGGACTGCAGGAAAATTGCAGAACCGTGAGCTTGCCCCACATGCTGTTCGTTTGCTGATCGGGCTGGGTGATTGGTATGATACGCGTGACAGTTCAAGTTGGCTGTAGATTTTCCTCGAATACGTTGAGTCAGACTGAAACTCACCATTCAATATCCTCTCTTTAGAACCGAGAAATCCACGTGCAAACCACGTTCGCGGGAATCACCCGAAGATCGGTTCTATGTGCCTTTCTGCGAACATTAGTGCCTAGTCACAATCGGTTGGAGCCTTGCAACCTGTGACTAATCTTGACCCTGAGCACCGAACAAAGATAACATAGACGACACTTACCTTGTAGATTCCACCGATCCAGAAGCGGCCTCCAAAGGCCTTGTGCAGGGCGCGCAAGAGGGAAGGCTTTCCCCTCTTGAGCTCCGCTTCCCAGCAGCGATTGAACCTGCGACGTGCAAGTGGACTCTATATTGCCAAACGGACTCTCTTGCAGATTGGAGACTTTGTGCCGAGCAGACGCGACCAAACAGATCAGATAGCCTGGGGATGTTCAGACGTTCGTGATACACATCGTAATATTTGACTCCACGATTGTGATCGTTGACTGCCTTGTTCCAACCGAAAATGCGTCCTCGTTGCACCCCTTACCGACGTTGTGCAGTTTGGCAAAGCTTCACACAAGCAAACTCTCACGAGATCACTCCGACTGCATATATAGCCTCTGTCGCAGTTCGAAGTCGAATCCCAAGCTTAGAATAAGCATGACACTCGGGCCGTGAACACCGTTCACATACCAAAAAAGCTACTACTTCCCGTTGAAGCGGCTATTGAGCAAAATCGAACGGCTTTCACAGCTTCGACACAAAGGACTCCGAATTCGTCAGCTCTATCTCCGCATCCAAATGCTACTCACTGGTCCGCAATGGTGTCCGTTCGGTCCCACGTGTCAAGCTGCCAGACGTCCGGATCCTGGAGCGGCCGCTTGTACCCCACCGCCATTACGGGCGTGATCCAAGAGAACAACAGGCCTGGGACCGAAAGTGACGTGAGAGTGAGCCTACGTCACCAGCCAGCGCGTTGCTGACTGAAAACGGCGTCGGAGCTCGAACCGTCAACGCATTGCGAAGGAGATCTTCTAAACCGGGTCGCCGAAGTGTTTCTATATCAAGGCAGTACCGCTCTCACACTGCGCTGGTTCGCAGTGCCTGGAGCGTGACTGGATTGCGTTCAGGAATTCTCAAGAGAATGCTATTTAGGATCCAGGTACAAGACGCCTCAGTCTGATGCAACTGTCGATCTTCCAAAAAGTAGGTCTACTGGTAGCAGTGGCTCCCATACATTACGAAAGTATCAAGATTCATCACGTTTGGGGCAACGTACGACCGCCGAGGGGCTTCTACAACAGATAAAAGGCAAGTTGTCGCAGAGAGGGACGCAAGACGCGAACTGTGAAGCAAAAACAGACTATTTTGGTTGATCAGTGCTGCGGTGATTGTTCCCACGGCTTCTCTACTGCCATTCAAAACTACTCGAAACCATTCGAAAAACGGGAAGGAAATCCACACAGTAAGGAACACATGAAGGAAGGATGTGTTGGCAAGCAACTGACGGGAGATGAAGTTGGCCTTCCGCTCCGGACACACGCTGGTGTCCGCATCGATGGGGGCCTCGTCAGCAAGGGGCATGTACGCCGCTCCCTCTGCTACAGTTGTACCAGCCTCTTCTTCGGGGTGCTCGTCGCTCTGGAAACTCTTTTCCAGAGGCGGGAACCAGAAGAGGGCAAAGAGCCCCAGCAGAGAGTTGACGGCCACGTTGCTTAGGAAGAAGTAGAAGAAGACCCTGCAGGTAAGAGAGTGGAAGCTCAGCTTGCGCTTAGTCTTGGACTTTTATTGTGAACCCCTTCCTCTTGGATCGACTAGCAGAAGCAGGAAGGAATGAGGATATGTGAATGAACGCCGAAAAGCGAGCGACTGGAGCCAGGTTGCACGAGAGATCTGAAGACGAGGATCTGTAGCAGATCTAGAGCATGAAGCGGAATCTGTCTTGGCACAGTTGTGTAATGGGGGTTTCGCCACATGGAGCTAGCGGAGGAACGGGTCGCAGCAGATTGTCGGGGTCGAAAATCACGAGGCTGGCAACAACTAAGGCCTAATACTTCTAACCCAAGGTCAGTCAAGATATGAGCCATGTCAAATTTGCGCGTTCTTATTGAAGCATATCAGTCCACTTGGACAGCTGAAGCCTCCTAAACAGATCCAACCCATGGTAAAACATAATCCCAATCTTAGATACGAAGCAACTTTTCTCTTCCCTCTACTAATAGTTAGATCACTGCACCTGGATGCCACAGTCAGAGGCCCCATGGGGATTATTGTTGTTATACTGAGACCGATACAATGCGCGCACAGGTTGTGTGAAGCACACCTCTCAATTGGCTTCAAATCTTAAAACAGGGTAAGGCACAATCTAAGCACCACCACAGATGACCCAGCATTGGAAAACTAATACCCTTTCAATCTTGAGATAGCGCACCACTCACTTGCTGTTTTCTCCAATGAGAAGCCACACAAATTGCAGCTTAGCCAAGTTGCCTGAGAGAACGTAGAGGACCGCCAGGCGAGTGTACCAGGCCCCCTCTCGCACATAGATGCACCGTTCCATGTAGAACGTGTGCGAAGTGACAGCCCATGCTAAAGCCGCAGCGATGAGGGCGAAGATCTGTGTTCAAACAACAACTGCGTGATCAGTTTTAAGTTAGGTGGTCCAATTTGATTGATGGATGAAACAAAGTTCAATATATTCTGTGTGCATGTCAGAAACAAAACAATGGAACAAAGAGGGCCCAAATTTGGTAAGGTCTCAAAGGGGAAGCAGAGGTCGAACCATGATGTGCAATGAAGTTGGCTTAGTGAACTTGAATCTGGAAAAAAAGTCGTCGAAGTGCGATTCTAGTGGTGCTCAAATCACAGGGCTCCACACTCGTGAGGCGCCAAGAATGGATGAAAGGGCACCACAGGATTGCCCTGCCCAACGTGACATCATCGCATATGCCTTTGCCTAACATTGCTCAAAAGAATGCCCAGCATTGGGTACTAAGAGTGTTAGATACATCCCAAAGCAATGCCACCACTCTGCCACTAACAGACTCAAACGCTGTAGCTCTCCAGGAGGTTTAAGCTCTATCAGTGGTGGTGAAATTTGCAGAGCTGATCCTATTTCTATAGGGGATGGGAGCATATAACTCGCCCAATTTAACTAAGCACTTTAGAACATATGTGTATGGGGGCTTCTGACACCACCGCTTGTCCTTCATAATCATCGAGGGGCGAAGTGCCCCAGCAGTTGCTGACACGCCATTGCAATTCAGGGTGAGACTAATTAGCAATCAACACGCAAAGTAGACCCACAACTTTAAAGGCAATCCGTTGGTGTCAAAGAACTTTTCGATCAGGTCAGGCAGGCCTGTAGCCAACACTTTCCCAATCTCTCAACATATCCACAAGGAAGTTTCGAGATCAATGGGACATCAAGATGACAGTGTAACAGAGGCAATGCCACACACCTCAAATGGCGCCAATGGCTCTGTTCCGGCCGTTGCTAGGGACAGTCGAGCCCCCAGCTGCAGAATGGGGATAAGCGCACAATACGCTGCGCCTAGGACCCGGGCGACTAGAACAGGCCTTGAATTGGCCCGGTATCTTTTACTTGGGGGCAGCGACTTGAGGAGTCGCAGGCGGACAATGCACATCACAATCATGACTACGTGCGCCGACGTCAGAATGACGACGTCGGTGAAGCAGGGCGTGAAGCGCGCCAGCTGGTTGCTGATCTTGGACCACTCGTCAAACTGGTCGGGGCGGCAGAAACTGTTGACAAACATGTCTGATTGCCCCACGGCCAGCCACAAGGAGCGGACAGAGCTCCCAAGAGCCGCCATTGGCTGCGTTGGATGCATGCCGCTCTGCTTTGAGCTGGTTTTCTGTCAGGTGCCCGTTAGTAGCTCATATCGTCCCTCCCTCCTAAACTTCAGACCAGAATGCACCAATGGAGAAGAATTTGTCGCCTCTGACCAATTCCTCGTGAGACGAAAGATCTCCTCGTGGCGCATTCCTTGTGTTTTCAAAGTCTGCGGCAGCCATCGCAAGGCAATGCCAATGGCGACGGCGTGGCTTGCAGTGCAGGCTGCATCAATGCATCATGCATGCCATGCTCGAAGCTTCGACATTTACGCGCGCAGCGCGCTTTTAGCGAAACGCGGCCGTGGCCGCGATCCGGTCACCCTAGCGCTATATGGGGGTTGGAGGTTTGAGATCCGGGATCCGGCAACCGGAACAAAATCTGCACAGCCGGAACTGCTCGGAAGTTGGAACCCGCAGATCTTGACCACGTGTACGATGGAAGCACGTTGTACGGGCGAAAATGGCAAAGCCTTGACACGTGCATCAAATGTTGCTTCTTCATTGGCTGCAACTTTTACGGAAGCACAGAAGCAGAATCCCAATCGGGATTCGTGGGCCCAAAGCCCAAAGCTTGCCCCGGCCGATGAGGAACCCAATGCCGTCACACGGTGCTCTACACCAATGAGTGTACGCTTTCTCCTTGCAATATGAGCAGCATGTAATAGTGTCAGAAGAGGTACCCCGGGGACATTCTGGACATTTGCCATTCATCGGGGGAATGTCGTCATGCTGAGCCGAGCCCACTGAATTTGGCAGGCGACTCTGATGTCACCAGTGCACTCAGTACTCAGGAGTCAGTACGGTACTGTGCAGTGTGCACACTGGACTGTGCACAGCAAACTTGAAGAGCTAGCTAGGGCGAGATGCGGCCCCGCAGACTCGGGAGTCAGAGAGGTGGTCAGAGAGAGGCTACAGAGCTGGGGCCCGCCTGCAAATTGCAATATCGTTCCAGGCGGGCAACGAGACTCGAGAGTTGGCAGGCTGGGTCGCGATTTGTTGCAAGTGCGCCGCATTATCGTTATTTGAGCTCTAGACTAGTAGGTTGTGTAGTTGAAGGGCATAGCTTCATCAAAAGCTCCAGCTAGCCCCTAGAGAAACGCAGGTTTTGATCTCCTTTGAGGTTCTTGCGTAGTTATACTCCTTCTTTGGCGATATTGCATCCGGTGGTTTGAGATCTGGAGCAAGCACCAATCTCGAGTTTGCAAGAAGAAGAAGCGCACGATCGCTAAGCATATGACACACCAAAGGTGACCTTTGCAGAGGGATGGCCTCCTCCCGGCCGCCCTCCGGACTGCTCTCCCCTACTCCCACCATGAAACTCATCAATGTCACCGTCCCTCAAGGACCAGCAATGACGGACAGAACTAGAATGGTGACAGCCGCTGTGGTTGGGATCTCGCTGCTGCTTATTTTTGGGTGGCAGGCGGATATACCGTTCACGTTGCAGTTGCGCACAACGGTTCATGCCAGCACCACTGCACCTGAGCTGTGGCTGCCTCCTGAGGGAGGGCCAAGCTGGAAACCATGCGTGAAAAGGAAAGAAGGGGATTCAAGTGAGGGGCGTCGCCTTCAACACAAGATGCCTTTGGATCTACTCTGAATTTGCTGGCTTTGTTTTGCACTTTGATGTGACGCGAACGGTGTGCTTCCGAGCGAACTTGCCAAAACAATCGGAATGCTTGGGCGGCTTTTTTTATGTCTTGAAACATTCACAACTGGGAATGAGAAGGCAGTTTACAGAGATTGTTCATCATCAATCTTGTTTATGATATTCTATTGTCACAAGAAATTGTTATTAGTCTGGTCAAGGGTCCTTGACAATGCCGCGCCACTGATCATTGCCGTTGCGTTCTTCCTTGTGCTCAGAATTGATTGTTTGTTTGTTTGTCGGCTTATGTGCCCTGGGCAATGCTGCGCTTTTCATCGTTTTTTTGATTTTTGCAAGGTGGGACCTTGGCAGTCCTAAGTGGTCTGGATGAAGAGGGCGTCCATTTGGAAACCAGATGTACCTATTCTGACGCCTCAATCTGCTTAGCAAATTGAGGCCTGTTGTTTGCTAGGGCCACGTTAAGTGCAATTTGGCAGAGGATGTGAACAAAAGGTTGGCGTTGCAGGGCCGTCCCCGCTCTTTCAAAACAATGGCATTGCATATTTCTACCTGGACGGAGGCCTAGGACAGCAAGCATGGGAGGTAAAATTTCGCTCCTCGTTGTCAATAACCAATGATTCCTGCATCTAAAAATGCGTCGCATTCATTCCGTGTTCCTTGGCAGCTGCAGATTGCCAACATGTTGAGTCATCCATAGGCAGTCTATCCGCAGTCGGATCAGACGATCTATGAAATGGTCAATGAAGAGTTCTCAGAAAACAATCCCTGCAGATGTCACCTTCCTTCGTCTCAAATTGTCCCTCCCCTTCTGACCCGTCACACATCACTCGATTACAAGTTCAAGGTCTGCTCAGCCGCTGAAGTTGTCAAAATGTGCACTTTCAAATTGCTGTAGATTGTTGACAAGTATGCTATCCGCCATTTCAATCTACTTTGAAGCTAGGTCCACTTGGAGCGCATCCCCTTTTTCTTGCCATTGCCAGGGCTGCCAATGTAAGTGGCTTCCACGCCCCCCCTTTGGAAGCTCTTGTTTGCAAAGGATGCGAATCCTCTTAGGCTTAGTTCTGCAATCACCTTCTCTTTTGCACTTTTATCGGTTAGGCCCCAGTGAGCGCCGCAAGAAATGCTGACGCCTTGCTCTGATATGCAGCTGTGTCACGGGGTTGTCCTGGCAAAGATCCTGAACATGACCCTCATCCTGCCGTCACTAACCGTTGACCCGTATTGGCAAGACAAAACGTGAGGTATCTCGCCCTCTGAGCAGCTTTGGGTGGCCGTTCACAAATCGTAGCATCCTTCTTTGTAGTAAGCCTGACGAAGAGGTGTCCGCCAAGCTGGTATGCTGCTCAAGTACCTGTGCAGTCTGCGCATGCATAATTTTCACCGCTGGCTACGTCTTACCAAGTGTGTTTGATGAGTAGCAGGAACGCTAGTTCTGCATCCAATGCCAATCATATGGTTTTGCGCTCCAGTTGTTGCTGGAGTTGTTGGACCTATCTGCTTGAAAAGAGGTCTCTGTGCACCATGTACAAGAGATCCTTTGCGTGTTGAGACTGGACGACCAGACCAATTGATACTCACCAGCTTACCACCCAATTCTGCTGCACCACGGGAGACACAGAGGGGGGAAACCTTGTACTCCAGCCTCTGTACAAGGACGTGCGCTTTGCCATCTCCGGAAAATCCTCTCCTTCGGCAGTCTCTCCGTCCTGCTTTGGCCTGAACATGGCCCCTTGTCACGACAGTTTCTGGGCGATTGCTGAAATTGAAGATACTCGGCGCCCCCCCTCCAGGTTTGGTTTGAAATCTCACCAATGTGCGCCTTTTCTACGCAGGACGTTCAACGACATCTTCAACATATCCCACTTTGTGGCCACCCTCAAGGATGACATCAACATGACAGCCAGCACTGCCCTGCCCGTTGAACTGCAGGCACCGCCCCCCCTCCCTGAAACCAAGTGGCAAGACTTCTCGGCAATCTACAAGGGCACGCCGGACGACTACCGGCAAAAGGTTCTTCCAGTCGCCAAGGTAAGTCCCGACTGGTGCAGAAGTCGCGGATGCCGCCGCAAGTGCAGAATTTTTCTCGCTTGAACACTACGCTTGTGTGTCAGAGCAGAATTGTTGAGAGCACATCAATTCTGGAAGCTTCGGCATAGAGCCGGGGAGACGACATCTTCAATCCAACGAAAAGTTGCATGAACGGTTGATGCTGTCATGCCACTATTTCCCGAAAACAACAGCGTTCCATTGGTCGTTCTCCGCAGAAAGCCGGAGTGGTGCAGTTTGTGGGCATGTTTGGCGCCCTTGACGATGATTCCCTTTCGCCTGAGGAGTCCAGACTGGCATGCCGCGCCAAATTCCAGGCTCTCAAGTGAGTTCCTTGCACCCGAAACTTGGCTGCTCTAGCTTGTCGTGTCGTTTCCCAGTTATTCTCGTTTCGAAAGCAAACCTTGCATGTATGGTACTTGGGACCGGTTGCCATCCACCTGGGGTTTGTGTCACAGCTTGTCAGATTTGATCGGTCTAGAAAATGTTTTCTGCGCGGGCAAGCTGAGGCCCCGCTGGCAGACTTCTAGAAGATGTCTGTGCTGGATTTCTACAAGGGTGTGATAAAATATGATATCTACTTCTACCTTGCGTAAATCGCCAATTCAACTCATGTGCTGGGGATGAACAGCTTCTGAAACTCGCACGGAATCTTCGATTCTTTCTGGAAGGACTTGCGCCATCCCTGTCTCGTCTGGTTCAGCGAAGTCCACTTGGAGTTTCTTTGCTGACAAAGTGTTTGAGTCGCAGATTCACCGATCCGATACTAAAGCTGGGCAACGATATAGTCGAGCGCATGAGGCAGCGCGCCGGGGGGCCCTTCCTCGCGCTCCACCTCCGCTTTGAAGAGGACATGCTCGCGCACTCGGGGTGCATGTACTGGGGGGGACAAGAAGAGCAGGATCGCTGGGCGGAAATGCGCAAAGACAGATCATGGCCGGCTATCACCAAACCCGATAAGGAGCTGCGGGACATCGGGAAATGCCCGCCGACGCCCCTGGAAGTGGGCATGTGGCTCAAGGGTTTGGGCTTCTCGCGCAACACGCGGATCTATCTCGCGGCGGGGAAGATGTACGACGAGAAGAAGGCGATGGCGCCGTTCTACCAGCGGTTCCCGTTTGTGTACACGAAGGACATGCTGGCGACGGCGGGCGAGAGGAAGTTCATGGACGGGAGGAGCAACGTGCGCGCCGCGGTCGACATGCACGTGCTGACGCAGGCTGACGTCACGGCGCTGACGTTCGAGGGCATGATGGGCGAGAGCGTGCAGGGGGTCCGGAAATGGAACGGCCACAAGAAGACGATCAAGGCGCCCGCATGGGGCTTCAATCGATTTGACAACAAGACGTGGGCTGACTACCAGAAACAGATCAGAGAGTGGACGTACCTCGAAGCAGGTGACGGTGGCCCCATGAGGAGGCAAGATAGGAGTTGGTCGGAGGAGCTGTTTGCGAACCCTCTGCCGGATTGCATGTGCAACCAGCCTGTCGCGCAGGTAAAAGTCGACGGTTAAGGTTAATAGCTGCCGTAGTGCATAAAGCTCTAGCCTAATAGCTAGACAAAGATGCGATCACGCGCGTTAGGCATGCTGCCAAGATCCCGACCGGAAGAGCCTAGGGCACGCCCGCCACCGACAATCTTACGGGGTTTGGTCAGGATGAGGCTATTTAAGCTTCGGATCAGCTTGGGCAACTGTGTGTGTGAAATACGGTGCAAGAGTTGTCCTTGTGATACAGTTTGACTCGACAGTTTACCGCCTAATTTATGTCACTGTTTCAGATAGGATGGACGCCACTTGTAGTGAAGGTAACTACGTTAAGGAGTGCACTGAACGCTTAGCTTTTTAGCATGCTTCGCTGGCCACGTCGTCAAGAACGACAACGTATTGTGCAGGCTTGGATCTTCAATCAGAGAGTCCGGAAGGATGTCACTCGAGTCGTGCGCGGCGTGCATGTACAAGGTCGGATCGTAAGCATCTCAATGGACGGATGCCGTGCTACCGCGTACCCAGTACGGCCTAATCCTTGCAGTCGTGTCCATGAGCCTCGGAGCTACATACCTGGGTTTACTTCTTTGTACACGTAGAAATTTAGATGCATTGCATGGGCTCGATGTTCTCTTTTCAAACGCCGTAGCCACATGGGCCATAGGCTTTCATGGCAATGATACCGTCATGGGAATCAATGTTTTGAGATTTGAACGCCTATAGCTCGATCATTATATATGCGTGTTGAATCGGGAGCTTCAATTAATCAACATGAGGTGCATACTCATCATGGGAGCTCTAGCTCTAGAAGCGAGTGCACTCTATAAAAGACTGCAGTGACCATATTTTATTACGGTTCATCAATTTTTAACCGCGCCGCATCTGCACTAGCTTTCAAAGATCCTAGCTTTATTTTAGTATACCTATTGGAATGGCACGTGCGCTGCATTAATGATGCAAGCGCGCGCAACTGCGCATTGCATGCCATGCAGGCTAGCTTACTGCATGACCCGAGCGCCTATAGCCAGCGGCATATGCATGCGTTGTTTCTGTTGATTAGTGACGATACAAACATTTCTAGTTGCCGATTAATTGGACGATCCTTGTACACTGATTACATGTGGCCCTGCTGAGTTCACCAGAGTGACAAAATGATGGCGGCCGCCACTCGGACCACCCATATGCTCACTGTCAGTACACATGGCACTGAACAGACTTTGTGAACGACATCGCCCAAGGCACTCGTGCAGTAAAATATTCTGGACATATAATAGCAGAAACGCGTCTCTGACGTGTATGGGCAACATCGCCTCACGATTTCATGCTTGCTGCATGATGGCCTCCCATATCCGATCGCCACTGGCTGGAAGAAGCTCCCGAGCCACAGTTATGCATAGCAGCGCCACATGAGCTAACGTGTACTGCTCGAGCGAGTATGAAAGCCGATTGCACAATGGCACCGTCCAGCTCAAAGTTACAGATGTCAAGCTTTGCGTTTGTGTATCTGTGCACAATGTGAGCAGAAAAGACATATCCTGTACCCATTTGGCCACTTCGCTGGATCAATCTGCAAGAATAAAAAATACCGCCTCAATGCCAGGGTAGAGGCAATTGACGTAATCAACACCCTTGTCGGCGACTTTCTTCCTGACTGTGTTTGCTTTCAGGCGAGTGACGCAAACTCCAACAAGAAGGCTGTGAGCAACATTGCAGGCATCTCTCTTGTTACGACCAATGGATCCAAGAGCAACGAACAATCAACCCCCTGGCAGAACATGGACTCGCTCTCCGCAAGCATCTAGACTCACCTGAGAAACAAGAAGATTGATCTGCTCTCTGTACAAGGCCTTGACATCGTTCATATCTTCCTCAAGTTGCTCTGCCTGGAATAGAGCAAACTCCACGTTGGTCAAATCGAAAAGTAAGGAAGACAATCGAGACTACTAGAGCCTCCTGCCAATGGGAAGTGACCAGGCTCGTTGGGCGTCAATGGAAGGATGCACAGGTTACCAATACCGCAGGTAGCGTACTGCACTATCTTGACGTGCCCTAGCAATCATGAGGTCTGACTACCAGATAAGCAGCATTGACGTGTTTCTGACCGAAAGAAAGCGAGCGAAGGAGACCAAAGGTGGCGAAAAGCATTCACTCTGCAGAACGGACGCCACATTTGCAAAGCAAGCGTACTGGTAGCCTTCAGATTTTTGACAGCGCTCCAATCAACCGAGCAACATCGTCTCAGTACGGGCAGGGGACAGGCTCTTCCCCCAAGAGCCTTTCACAGCATACTTCTGAGAATTGACGAGAGGATGTCTGACAGCAAATGGAAGAGAGCTTGTGAGGCGGCTCGTGCACATTACCCGCTCGTTTCGCTCGCCGATAATGACCAGCGCCATGTCGTGCCGCTTCTTCAACTCGGCGTACTCTTTCCGCAGCTGCGGAGAGTCCTTTGCGTCCTGCGGCAAAAGGAAAGCCGCCGTTGCCAACCGCGTGTGTCACTGACTTCACCGGAGCCAGATAAGTTGATCGTAAGCAACGCCGAACTTGGCAAATGCTGACCGTAAAACGACTTGGGTACAAGTGCGGCAACACGGTACCCAATGCCAGCGGGAGATCCGTGACACCAGAGCAGCCGCTCTGCCAAACCCCGTAAGTTTGCTGCCTCCTTAACACAAACCGAAACTAAATCGTTCTCTCAAGATTGCTTTAGAGCGAGATCTCTTCTCCGCAAGACCGTTCCGATGCTTAACGCCGTTCCACAGGGCAGCCAGGACATCCAAAGTTCGCAGCAACACCCACAGCGACGGGCCGGCATAGCTGCAACAGCGGCACCCAGAACAGCACGGCTACGCCTTTGAGTAGGTCACCTGTTCGAGGCTGTTGGCGCGGGCCAAGGCTTTGCCCAGCTCTTCGGACTCGCGCTCGCGGGCGGCCCGCATGGCCTGCACCTCCCGCTGGAGCTGCCCCATCTCGCCCTGCAACTGCCTGCACGGACATTTGTAGGCGGTGGACGTACGTCCACAAAAACATGGCGGAGCAGTTCGCCCTTTGGCCGCGCATGCGCATGTAATTTGGCCATCTCGGACCACCCTGGTTGCACAAATACTGAAATATGCGCAAGTGCCGTTGATCTACTCAACCTTTACCATCGCGTGCTATCGACAGCTCATCAATTCTGTTCTGTTCTAAACTTTGTCGGCCGGCACGGTTGAGGACAGGGTGAATACAAAGGCTACGCGCCCTGTCGGGGGCTCCGCCGAAAACTTCTTGGCGGAGATAGTCAGCACCTTTCACTGAGATGAGCACCTACGAGACGGTGAAGTTACTCCCGTCGATTGAAATCCTTTCATTGAAAGGGATCCGTTTCAGCTAGTCGTCTCGATGTCAGAGGAGCTTCTTGGAGGTCTGCGGACATGAACCCTTTTCGATAGCGGGCTTTCGGACGCCCTTCGCAAACTTTACCACCAGTGACACTGCTCTACGCCCTCACCTGATTTTTGCAATCAGGCGTTCCGACATGGCCGCACTTCCGCCCGTCAGGTTCCGCCCGAGCGCTTCTAACCCGTCCGAAAAGCGCCTGCTGCCTTGCTTAACCAAGCCCGGGTTAGGGCTACCGAAGCTTTCGGACGTGTAGTCGCTTGCCGTGCTACTCGTGGGGCTCGGCGGTTCATCCACCGCGTTACCGTTGAAGTCTCGGGACCCTTGTCTGGAAAACGAAGTATCGGCCGTCAGAGGGATCCCCCTCGGCCGGTGCTCGTTCAAGGCAGCCTGTGGAAGAGAAGTGACAAGTTGGAGACATGAAAGGCTCAAGTAAGAAGGTCGGCATATGTAAAAGTACGCTCTGAAGGGGCAAAGTCGCGACGGCAGAAGAACCCTTGACAATGGGCATCGCAAGCAGCATCGAAGCATGCTCAACTTAACGCTAGATGGATCTGTCACTGCTTCAGAAGATGAGGGCTCACCCTTTCGGCCTCCAGCGCTTTTCGTTCCTCGTCCAACTCGAGCCGAGACTCCAGCTTGGCAGTCTTTTCTCTCTTCTCCGCCTCCTGCATGACAAGAGTCAGTCAGTCTTTGGAGCGCAGGACACCCTTCTATACTGGTGCGACGAGAAAAAAACGCAGAGAAGGGAAGACGAAGACTTTTGAAGCAGTGCTTGCGGCACACGATTGCCTGGATGTTACAATACCGTGTAAGAAGGAAAACATGGCCGCGACTCTGCATAGAAGCATCTACGGAGCGGGAAGCTGCAAGGTTTCAGATCATCCGGCTTTCTCCAGCACAAGTGCCAATGGTCAACTACGCAGACTTGAATCTACATTGCGAGTAGCTGGGAGATAGCGTCGCAAAGCTCACCTCCTTAGCGAGACGCGCCACTGTCAGTGCTCCCAAAGCTTCATCCCGTTCCCGGTTCGCTTGCTGCGCTTTTTCAAGGGCCGTTTCGCACTCCCGTCGCCAAGTCTGAAGGAAAGCAGAGACAGAATAAGTCAGCTCCACCTTAGTTGCACGACCAAACAGCACGCCCTGATCGCTGAGACGTCGTCTCAAAAGCTTAAAGTCTTAATGCTAACATCTTCCGCTTGCGGCCATTCTCTTCTCCATGAAATCGTCAGGATAGTGTCCTTTTCAATTTCTCTCGCCCACCGACCTGACACTGCCGGACGAATCTATTATCCGTGAAGAGATCCCGCGCAGCTTTGCCAGCCTTTTCCTTGCAAGAGCTTCGCTTCTTCAAAACATTATCAAGTTCGGAACCTCGTGCCCAAACTTCTGATCGCTGCCGAACGATCCGCAAACCCAGACTTGGTTTCGCTTGCCCACCTGCACTTTCTCCTCCAACTCTTTCACTTTCGCCATCGCCTCCCGCCCCTCTGCCCGGGCCGCCGCCGCCGCTTTCTCCGCCACGTGTACCCGACGCTCCGCCGCATTTGCCAACCCTTCCGCTCGCTTCCGCTCCTCGACTGCTTCGCGGGCCTCCAACTCAGCCTTGCTAAGCTGCGCTTCTAGTTGCTGCTGCTTGAGATCGGCCTCGTGATCCCGCTGGTTCAGTTGCAGCGACAGCGACTCCATCTGCCCCAACAGGAAGGTAACCACTTCTTCTCCAAGTTCGAACGCAGATGATAGTGACGTTTTTTGAGATCTGCTGGTTTCAGATAGCGAAGCTTTCAGTCGGAGAGTTCGAAATCTCGATGAACGCGGCAGGTTGCTCCGAATTGACCGTATTGCTGTGTGTCAACAACGCCTTTCGCATCGAAATCTGTTTTCAATCTAGCACGTGGGAAGATTTATCCAACCATTCTGGACGGGCCTTAGCACAGTGTGAAAAGCGGCATCTACTCAACTGGCTGTCATCTAGATCCGAATGCCGCATGTCTGCATAAAATCTGGAACTCAGCAAGCAGTGAAACCTTGACTATACTTGGTAAGGCTGCAGAAAATGATCAGCACACGTGGCGCCTCACCTGCCGTACGAGCGGTCTCGTGGATTCCGTCAACCTGGCAGCCGCTTCCTCTTGGGCTGCCTCGGCAGCTCGGCAGCGAGCTTCCAACTCCCGCAACTGCAGGAAACGGAATCAGATAAGCTCTCGAGGCTTAGGAATCAGAATCCTATGTTCAAAAAGCGGACCACTTGCGGTCCGTCAATAATCTCAAGAGAGTCCAGCAACGAGCTAAGGAAGAGACAAGCCAAGGCTGCGCATGCAGGAACCCGTTGTTTCCACGAGAGCCCCATAAAATACTCGACCAACAGACGACAGGTTCTCACCTCTTTCAGCAACTTGTCCTCCCTTCGATTGGCGTCCTCTTGCGCGCTCGCCAGACTCTGCGTCCGCACCAGCAGTATCGTAAAATTCTGAGCATGATGTCAATTCTTTCACCATTGACGACGCCTTGAGTCAGGACCTCTCACACCGCACCGGTCCTTCAAAGGATTCTCTGACAATGAGCGAAGGGATGTTGAGCCGAGCTAAGAGGTCGTCGTATGTTCCCAGGAGACTCGGATTGCAGTACGGTGGTGGAGAGCTCACCTCTCGAAGTGACGAGATTGTAGCCGAGTAGGACGCTTGCTGCTCTGCTAGCCGGGTCTGGGCCGCAGCGCTCTGCGCGGCAGTCTGCTGCCTCAGGCGATCCAACTCCTGCTGCTCGTGCGCTTGAGCGTCAGTCAATGCCTGGACGGGAAACGGCGAGAAAAGTCTTTCAAGAGGTATCCTGGGAGGCTGAGGTGGTGGGAATTAACTGACACTTGCGAACAATTGTCTCCATCAGATTGTTGCATGGTGAGGTGCACCAGACCAGCAGGCTTTGGAGTCAACCAGAAAGCAAGAGAATGCCTGCCATGCCCATACAACTTCCACTGATCCCACTGCCCAGCAAGTGCCGCCAAAACACATGGCGCAAGTGACGGCAGTTTTCACAGGAAAGCCCCTAAGCGCTTTCAAGCTGCAGGCGTTGTTCGCCGAACGTGTTGAAAGGCAGAAGAGAGCCGCTGTGATTGCGAGCTTCTGCGCAACCTTCCATAGAGATCTACGATTTCCAAGGCATGGAATGATGAAAGATCTTCGCCTCAGACCTTTGTGTAGAACTCCTTCAACTCGGTGTTGGCCTGCTTAGCGGCCTCTATGTCGTGCCTCAAACCTTCGACGTCGGCAGATCTGGAGCAACGGTGAAAACCGCCATGAGAACCTGTTTTGGCGACACGAGCAGACTTTGAAAGACTGACCACTACCATCAGAGCGACGATGAAGCAAGGCTAAATTCTTAGTAGAATCTCCGTGAAGTTGCAAGTCTCCTGCACATCGAGGATATTCTCAACGCTTTCAAGCCGTCTTGTTCTCTGTTCCCTGGCTCCTACGGTCTGGACGTCTAAACCAAACATCAGGGAGTTCTGGTGATGCAACTCAAAGATTCAGTTCAAGCATACTGATTGTCTTCTGAACCTTTTACATTCTGTTTTCACGTCTTTCAACGAGTCTCATAACAGCTATATTTAAGAGCATGCACGATACCTGTTGAGCTCGTCGCTCCTGGCGGAGGCCTCCATGACCTGCAGGCGTGCGTTGAGGCGCTCTCGCTCAGACTCCCAGGAGGTCTGGTCCGCCCTTAGCTTCCGGAGGAAACCCTCAAGTTCGCCAATCTTCTTGGACAGACTGACCCCTTCCGCTTGTAGCTGCACTCAGAAAGTGTGATTCAGACAAGAGGTGAAAGCAGGAGGATACTACGATGTTCTCAAATGCAAAACTGAAGCAAGTCTCACTTCGAAAGCAGGAGTGTTGACGATCATGTGCATACGAACTCGATTTCCAAACGTTCGTGCAACAGAATAGAAAGGAGTAGTGCTGGAAAAGACAGAGGGTGTTTGGCATCCAGTACCTGCTTGATGGACACGTCTTTCTCTGCCGCTCTCCGTTCAGCCTCGACCGCCCTCCCATTTGCAACCTTCACCTCATCTCGAAGACCAAAAACTTGCTCCTTCATAGAGGCAGCCTGCAAACGAGGTTTGCAATATGTCGATAGGTCGTAAAGCCCTTTCGTCGAGAAGAGACAATGACAAGACTCGAAAGAGAAGCCACTCCTTCATTTTAAGACCTTCACAAAAGTAGGACAGGAGTTACAGGACAGCCAAGAAAGGAATGGCAAAAATGGGACTGGGCAAAAGGCTCTGTCCCCTCCACTCCAGTCCACCGCATACAAGCGTACAGCCATACTGGGCTCCAAAACACTTTCAAATAACACTATCACACCGTCTTCTCGGCGACTCCCAGCCTCTTTGTGAACTCCTCTTGGAGTTCGGCCAGCTCCTGTTCTGCGCGAGATGCCTTCGAATCATCCCCATGGGATTCATAGGACTCTGCCTCCTCCTTCAGCTGATCGTTCTCTTGCTGAAGGGCCCCGTTGATCACAGTCAGGGTGGCGAGCTTAGCCTCGTAGTGCTTGATCCTGCAAAAGAAATGTTCAGGAGAGCCCAATGATAGAGACCTAAGCATCACGAAGTCTTAAACATGCCTCTTTGGAAGAGTGGTAGTTTGATGAACGCAGCCATATCTGCTTCGATCATTTACGCCCCGATGAAGTAATGTGTTGACATTCAGTACCCTTGGTTAGTCAAGACAACAAAGTCACAGTATCTGTGCTGGAGCTATCTTTGCGAGCAAGTATTGGACATCCAGAAAAGTAGGAAGAATTTGTTTGCAATCGCAATCAGGAACTTACCTTTTCTCCAGTTCTTTCTTTGAGATATCGAGCTCCTTCTCAAGCTGACTGACGCGTGAGAGTACATCGTCTGTGAGGCCAAAAGATGATATTTGACAACAGTGCAAAAAACTTACAGATCTTTCTCTTCCGCATATGTTTACGCCTTGGGACTTGACACTGCCACATTTGATGGTACCACCACAGATGGAACATCAATTGCAAGGAAGGATGTCAGGACATTTGAGGATTAGCAGATAGATCTTGCACGCGGACACCATTTGACAGGTACTGGAGAGGATGTGACACCTTCATCGTGACACATTCTTCGTGCTTCTTAAAAAGCAAATCAGTTTTCCAACTTCAGGGAACAGAAGTTGTCTGAATACGGGGTGAAGAAGTCCTCACCCCCGCACATGAGAAACCACCAGCCGAAATTTCTAATAGTACTAATTTTGACTTCACGCATCACCAATCAAACATCTTCTCACTTCCTGACACATTCCTGGCATTTGCATCGTAGAAAGATCATTGTTGACTCCTTTTTCAGTACTTTCTGAGGACCTTGCTCCCGAAGGTTCTACATACCTGCCATCGCCTCCCAAATTCTTCAGGAGGACTGGCGGTGGTCAGAGGGACACCCAACAAGCCCTGAGTTTTGGGCACTTCGCCACCGTCATTCCTCCTTCATGATGCAGGGGCACTCATTTTGAGGGCACCGCTCTTTCAGCATCTTGCGCGCTCCTCTGACCCCTTGAAGTACTCGTAATGCGACAGCTGACAGAAGGCCACAGGCCGAGAAATGGCTGTATGGAGAACGGATTATCCTGAAGAGCACAGTGAGCTTACGCAAGTTGGCTCGCCAGCAGATCAGAGGAAATGCCACACATGCATTGCTTTCGCCTGCGTGCTGATCTGCTTTAGCCGAGCGCTGCATTATGGCCACCTGAAACCCTGAACTCCAATCTGGGTTACAGCTGGGGTTTCGCCAGTACCCGACTGCGTGCTTTTTTTGTTTATTCGGGGTTAGCCAAACCACGGTACAAGTAACCCCTTGGGCGCCACTTCATAGCTTGCATCCATTGGCTGCATTTCTTTGCATTCGCTTCTCATATTTTCTTCTCAAACGCTAGCTCCCCTGCCCTTCGATCAGAAGCATGGGGCGCCTGGCTCTGTGGAAAATGTGCATCAGGTAGATTGTCAACACTGGCCCTTCTTTGATTAACGAGCTGCCCAATTGCGATGGCTGCCACCTCTGCGCGCAGCATCAACCTGCTTGACGAGGCTCGCAAGCCCTTCTTGGAAGTTGCTGATAACATATCAGATGCTCTGATCTACTTGGACGCCCCTTTTGGGGAAGCGGCGTACTACAACTTAGGTCTGAGCTTTCTGTATGGACTTGGGGCCACCGCTGTCTGTTCCTTGGAAGATGCTTCAGTCAATGATGCGGTGAGGCCGGAACCGCTGCTCTGCTGGCTTACTTGAGGGATGATTGTGTAGCTCTTTTATGCTCCTCTTCTAACCTCAAAACCGAGTGCCTTCCTTCCCGTTTGTCGCTCCGAGTGTCTGGAAGTGTTTGTTGAAAGGCGTGCCCTCTGCTGACGCCAACCATTGCTTTAGGCACCAAAAAATGAGCTGCCACAACCCTCTGTCTGTGCGCATCTCGTTATTGTTCATTGTCCTTTTGCTTGATGAAAGGCACCTGCACAGGGCCACCGGAAAGCTCTGAATTTGTCTTCTCTGCAAGCCGACACCACTCCATTTCCACCTTCCGCCGTCAAGGCATGTGCCCCTCTTTCTTACAGGTCGCTGCCAGCATTGGTGGTGGCTCTGCCAAGCTGGAACGTGTTGTAATCTTCACAGGCCGGCTGCTGAATGACTCGCACCGCCACATCCTGAGGGCTATACGAGCGCACCAAGACGTTCGCAAGTGCACAATCTTCTGCGCAGTTTCTGAGGTGAGGGATCAATGATGTTCTGCAGCTCACTTTCTAATTCAGCAGATGATCAAGCTAGGTGGTGGTGCTTGAAAGGCCATGAAAAGTGCGGGGCTGAAAAGGTTCACGTTTGACTCCATGCCTGAGAACTGTCGATGGAGGCGGACTGAGAGACAAAATTTGTTCCGCTCTGTTTGTAGCGGACTGTCACTGCTCCTTAGGAGTGTTCGTCCAGGATGTGCCTGGTCTGTGGATTGAGTAACTGTTACTTCTGTCATTCCAGGCTGCGCATGCTGACTACCCCGGGGGCCTGCTCAGCCTAGACGCTTACTCCCAGTACGCGCAACTCCTGCAAGAGGACCTCGAAAAGTCAGGACACAACACCGCTGAGCAGAATCAGGGAGAAGGGTCCAACGGGGAATCGATTCCTGACAATCGCGGTGGTTCTAATGAGAGTGGCGACGGGTGGGATGCCTGGAGCGATGAGGATCGGCGTGAGGGCTCGGAAGCAGGGCCAAGCGGCCGAGATGCTACGGGGGGAGGCTTTGGAGAGCTCAGCTGGGTCCTTCGAGAGGCACGGCGCAGCCAAGAGCCTGAGGAGAGGTGGGATGCTGGAAGTGATGAGTGGGCGCAGGAACGAGGTGCGGAAGAAAGTGGCAAAAAGCTTGAGATCTTGGTGCGGTTCTTCCCTGGGTTACTCTGTTCTCTGGCCCCGGGGGCTTTCGTCCTTCCTTCGTCGGCGGCAGTCACGCACGCGCCACTTTGTTTAGAACACAGTCCGGACGGAGAAGGAACAGTCGCGGAGTGCCTGGGTCGAGGGCTTCCGTCGGTAGGGGGTCCGCTGGGAGGGGACGAGGCGCTGCCAGCTGGCGTTTCGCTATTGGCCCATGCGCTGGGGGAGATGCTGGCGCAGCTGGACTTGAAGCCGGAGCTTTTCTCGTTAGGACCGACATCGCGGGCATTCGCAAAAGTGATGACCGAGCTGCCGACCGTAGAAACGCGGACAGGCGTGGGGGTGGTTCTGGTGGACAGGACTCTTGACTTGGTGAGAGCATGGTTCTTGCTTATTGCTTTTTGCTTATTGATTATTGCTCATTGCTTATTGCTTGTTGCGTTCTTGCGTGGCTTCAGGAGGCCGTTCGGAGAATCTGGTCAGTAGACTCGTCTCGGTTTTCAGGTCACTGAGCCCTAGCAAGCAATCTTAAGATAGGAACTCTATAGCTTCTTCCAGAGGCAGCCGTTTTTGGGCACAGCGTGCGCAAGAAGAAAGGTTCGCGTATGTTTGTCTTTATCCTTTAGAAAGTTCTTGAAGCTTGGACGTGTCCACGGAGACAAGCTTCAAATCATTCTTGCACCGCTCGCAGCTGACGCCCGCTTCCCATGCCGACAACTTTCTGGACCGTCTCGTCGCGGCTCTCCCCCAACGGCCTTCTGGTCGTCCTCCCCCGCAACCCGCCGTCCCTGCCACGGTTGCCAGCACACCCATTTGGCGGGAGCCGCTCGACTTCCGGGTCCCCCTAGGCCATCTCTTCCCTTCCGCTCTGCTGATGAAAGACGACTTTTCGGAAAGTTCGAAGTTCTCACAACGAAGGGAGAGTGAGAGCAACATCCGAGGAGGGGAGACCGGCGGTGGGACTCTAACCTCGTCACAGAACGGTGTGCAAAAGCTCGGGGGGAACGGGGGGCCGTGGCTTGGCGGTGCGCTGTTTCAACCGTCGGACGCGCAAGCGACAGAGCGGTTGGAGAGCTTCCTGACTAGAAGAAATTCCAAGGATGCGCTGATGGCGCTCCGGCGGGCTCTCCAGGTGAGCTCCAATTGACCGGTCATTGGCCGACGCTGAAAAGGTTAAGAAGTGGTTCTGTGGTTCTTTTTAAGGTTTGCCAATCGCTTCGTGAGGGACCGACTATCAAGCACTGACACGGTTCGGAGGGAGTCAAACGGGGCTTTGTGCTTCCACTTTCAGAGTTTCAGTTCGGTGACACCAGTATACAGTCAAGAGGTCCCAGACGGCGCATGAGTTTTCCGCAAATGGTTTCTTGATGCTTCGGGCTTTTCCAGGTAAGATGCTGTCTCATGGAATGATTCCTCGATGTGAAGCCGAATTCAAGCCTTTTGATCGCAAATTCAGCCACTTTTTCCAACCACGGCCAGCTACAAAAGCTGCCCACACTTAACCCTTAACATCGAAGAATTGTGCTTTGCCGACAGGATTTAAACACAAAACTGTGCCTTTATGGAAGACTTAGCTCCAAGCAACTGTTAGCACTAGTGTGTCACGGAGTCCACCCCTTAATTGGGACGGTCCGAAGTCCCCGAGCCCCCTGACCTTCGTGTAGTCACCATTCTGAACTCCAAGATATGCCGTTCGATTGTTCAGCTTCCCCATGATCTGCCAACAGCGTGCCGCAAGGCTTGTCATTTCCCGAGGCCTCAGTTTGACTCATCCACAATGTTGACGTCATGTCTTCACCCCAAATACTTTCTCGCATGCAGGAAGCCGTCCGCACCGAAAAGCTCCCCGCTCCCCGTTTGAAGCTGGGCGCGATCGGGCCGTCCGAGATCCTCTCCCTTCTTTCTCCTCTCGAGGCTCAGCCCCGGCTCGCGCTCAAGCACCGCGCGCTGATCCAACTGGCGCGCGCGAGCGCGCACGCACTGGACGCGCCGCACGGGCCGCGCTGGGAAACGCTCGCGAGCACCGAGAAGATCATGGCGCTGTCGGCGGCGGAGGAGATGAACAGTCTGGTGGCGCAGTTGAAGGAGCTGGTGGTGCAGAACAAGATGGAGGTGGAGGGGGGAGAGACGTCGGTGATCAACCTCAGGTGAGGGGGCGAGGTTTGTGTGAGGAGCGGCAATGTTGCGAGTTGTGCCCGGGGAAAATGGTTGTAGTCCGAAGATACTGAAGTCGTGCTTGGTGGCCATGGATACAGAAATCATATTCTTAAACTCGCTCTAATATAATACGTTGTTGGTCCATTTGAAACGGCAATTGTGTGGTTGTCAGCAATGTAATCGAGCTGGGCTACGCGACCTGCGGATGCCTTGACAGAGCGGAACAGGTGAAACAATCTTGTGTCCACAACGTCTCAGCACTTCCTACCTGCAAGAGGCGAACCGTTAAGTCAGAAAAGTCCAACAATCCAAAGCAGGATGTCAGATTTCAAAGTTGCAGGAATAAATACAGAAAATAATACAGAATAAATACAAATCTTGCGATTGTGCAGGGACATCCTGACGCTGGCTGTCGTTGCCTACTCGCTGGCGGGCGACCTTTCAACTTCAAACCGTCGCAGCAGCACGGGAGGCCCTGTTGAGAGCCCGTTCCCCTGGGAGGACGAGCTGGCGCTGCAGCAGGCAGTGGTCGACTCGGTGCTGGCAGGGCCTCAGCCGATGCCCCTAGGCTTCATCAATGGTCTAGAAGCGTCCCTGGAAACCATGTGGGAGAAGCGTCGGAAGGAAAACGAAGAGACAAAGGCCGGGGGATCGGGGCGTGAGAGCGAAGGCGAGTTGCCCAATCAGGAAGAGGGGGGGCTGAAAGAGCCCGCCGACGAGGGGGGGGAGTCAAGAAGGCAAACCGAAGGAGACGAAAGCGAGGGCGGCTGGGAGGAAACGAACGACGGCTGGGATGCGGACTGGGGCGTCGACGAGGATGATCCCCCTGGCCCGGCATCGGACGAGGAAGCGTACGACGAGGTGCGGTCACGGCTCGAGGTTAAGGACCGGGTTGAGGAGGTGTTCAGCAAACTGCGCCTGGTCGCGGCCGCGCGGGAACGGCTGCACGGGTTCCGGTACCTGGACCAGGGTCCCGGGGCGCTCGGGGCGACCACCACAGGGCTTTTGAAGCAGCTGGTCGCCAGAATCTGTGCCCGGGAGGAGGTCCCCGGGATGGAGCACGTCGCGTCGGTGGTGAAGAAGCTGCTGCAGACGGGGCTCGGGAGGTTCGGGTTCCAGAACTTTCAGAGCGGTCCGAAACCGGGGGACTGTAAGGTGGTGCTCGTGTTCGTTGTGGGGGGGCTCACGCTGGGAGAGGTGCGCTTTCTGTCTCCGCCACCCGAAGTGTCTAACCTTCTGTTTCTCCTTTCGTCGGGCGCTTTGCTGATGTTTTGGAACTCAAGACCTGTGTTGCATTCTGGTTTGTCGTCATTGTGCTCATCGGATGGACCTTCCGGTCTCTGACAAAGCACGTACAAGATGTCTTGTGACGTATCTGGTCGCCTCTTCTTCAAATGCATGTGCGGATCATAGTCGTTTATCTTCCCTCCTCCAATCAGCAGCATTCTTGCTGTGCCAGCTTGGTGCTTCGATGCCGATTGAAGCCCGAGGATTAGTCACATGCCGCACTAGGATGATTTCTGCTCTCGCCCTGTTTGCAGATCAAGGACGTTCGAGAGGCTCTCATAGCGCCTCCTGGTCAGGAAGCACCGGAGGTTATCATTGGTGGGACGACGCTTTTGACTCCTGGTAAACTGTACGAAGAACTCTTTGACAAGAGCCGTTGAGCAGTGACCCCACACGAATGCTGTGAGGGTCGAAAACATTGGGTATGGAAACAGCATCATGCAGTTGATGTCGAGTCTCTTAGATGCGCATTAGCACTAAAGCTGGTTTTCCAATTCCGATCTTTGTGTAGTATCACCACATGAGAGGAGGAATGGAGCAGCAACTTTGTGGCCGTGTATTCGATATCGACAACCCATTCCTTTAAATGGATCTTTCAAAAGCTAGGTCCAATCCCCAACATTAATGACCGCCAGATCACACTGACAGGCGTGCTGCAGTGCCGCTCCGGCGCTTGGCGGCACTCTACCATGAGACGGTGTCTACAAAGTCTGTTATAGTACATCATGCATGACGACTGGGCATGCATCACGCTTCTTCGAACGGTCGCCATCATATAGCGCACGGTTTGGTGTACGTCCGTTAACGTAGAGTCTTGGTGTATAAATTGGCTAACGTAGAGTCTTGGTGTATAGACTAATTCTAATTAAGCAGCTGTTAACGCGTCGATCTCGTACACCAGGTCTGGGGATCAGACGGGACTGAAGTACGGACGATATAATGCCGCACTCGGTGCACGTGACTTGATTTGCGTCAGTGCATGTGCTGCAGCGTACATGTGGAGCTAATTTGCTGTGATTGGTAATCTCGGCGGCCGCGGGCCCGGCTTAACAGTGCCGGTGCGCATGTCTGCATCACCTATGAACATTGATAAGCATACTTGCCACCGACCTAACGCGCCCCGAACCAGCGGTTTGGCCCGGCTGTTTCGCACCACATGGTAAGAATAGGCTGCAGAAGTGGATACAAGTTGTGCTTGACATTGCCGGCTGAATGTAATTCTTTGCAGCTATGGCCAAGATGCCGCGCTCTCAGCTGAATAAGAGACTCTAGCGATGGACCAGAAGCCAAGCATCAGCAAATCAATTTCGCTTTTGAACAGAATTGACATCCTTAGCTCCTTTCTAAAAATGATACGACGACACTTTCTACCATACACGCGCAGACAAAGTATTCCTTTTAACAGGTCCGCCCTTCTTCCGTACTTACACAATATTGGTCAGAGACGGCTGTTTGGCCGCCTATTTCGCGCTTCCCAAAGCGCTTGAATCGCTTGCGTGATGTCACCTTGAGCGGACCTTTTACCTAGCTGCACATCAGACACGCGGAAACGATTTTCAATCACAAGTATTGGTTCCGTTGCCCAAGTCATTGCTCAAGGCCGTTGCATTCGCCCGAGAGCGGCAAAAAGCGTGTGAACATTTGAGGACAGAGCGGGTCGCCCACGATCAACGACTGCAACCTTGCTTCCGACCTTCTAACGTTTCCCAATCTGGACGTAGGCTTCGTATTAGGCTGTCTGCAGTTACCTGTCAATTCTGGCTTACCAGAAGGGAGTTCGGCATGCAACATGAGCAACCTTCCGACCAGCAATCATGATGATACAGCTCGAGCATGTCGCCAGAATGGCACGAGTGCGCAATCGCTGAGATTCTGCGTAAAAGTAACCTACTAGAATCTTTGTCGGTTTCTGATGGTCGAGAAACAGAGTATTGGTTGCCAGGGGAAACTACACGTATTCTGGGCAAGCAGATGGTCTCAAGGCGATGGTAAACAACCAGACAGATAAGGAGAAAGCCTGACCTCCGCCATTTCCTCCCTGAAAACCCGCTCTAGTTCTGCCAGCCTTGGCCGCCGGATCATCTTTTTGAAAAGTGGTAGCGACTGGCCCGCCAGCGGCTGCGCCAGCATGTGCCGGACACGACTCTGGACCTGCATCGTTCGGCAGATTTGCTCTCCTTTCACGCAGTCAACTGCAATTTTAAATCTTCTTCGCAATGCTCTAAGAAAGGGGTTTCTTCTTACCAAGAGACCGCCCTTCCTTGTGAGCATGAAAACCGGTTGCAGCTCAACGACAGTCTTTGGAGACAGTGAGTATTCAAAGTTCTGGCCGAACCTTCCGGAGGGAAGAAAGAAAGGAAAAGTTCATGATAGCAAAATCAATGAGCCGATTGAGATCGATACAAGAATATAACTAGGTAACAGTGCAGAACCGTCCAAACACTTCAAAAGTAACGAAATAGCGAGCGTCGCGAGTGCTCGACGCACCTCAGCCATGAAGGTTTCGGCGGGGAAGACTTCCGAGATGAGCCGCGCTTGCTGTGCTTCCTTAGCGGACAGCTGTCTGCTCATCAGCAGCATCTCGTTGGCCAAGGAAGGGCCCTGCAGCAGACAAGCACAAGGAACTCTTCTGAGACGATCGTCACTTTGAACCCCGGGAAGCAGGTCTGGATTCGAAAGGATGCTCGGTAGAGGCTTGATACATGCTATTGGTGAGATCGGCTCGAAGACAACAGGTTTCTTGTCCACGCCTCTGGATGCCAAAAGCCTGCCATCACGAATGTCTCGTGATCCTTCGTGAGAATAGCCTCTGGAGTTTGCCCGTATTGAGATCTATGATGGAAGAATTGACGAGATAAGCAAACGTTGGCACTACTTTTCGTCAAGAGCTCTGTCGACTTGCGGCTGCACGAGATACAAAAGGCTTTCTAGGGTGCCATTCTTCGTTTGTCTGAAAGGTGTCCTTAACAGCTGTACAGTCTCGACAACCCGAAAGTGTCTCGTCCTTCAGCGCCCTGAGGAGTTTTGCAAGGGATGAACCCCTTCCTTGAGAAACTCCATTCATTGTTGCAGCAAGCGTTCTCGCGACGTCTTGTGACGAGCTCTTTCGATGTTTTCAGATTCGATGTTATCAGTTCCAAGCAAGACGTACCATGATTTGGGGGAAGGTGACGGTCGAGCAGAACTCCGGTACCCACGCGACGCGAAGAGATGGCGTCCAGAAAGTGGCTCGCTCCGAAGCATAAGCTATCTGTGCACAATACACAGCGTCAGGCAGTTTCTCATGCAAAATTGTGCCGTGGGTTGAAAAAGGAACCGCAGCGATTGCTTGAATGAGACATCTCGGGGGCAGTGACAGTATGATTTGTGGCCTTACGACCCATACTAAGGTCCTCGGAACGAATGTCCACGGGAGGGGCCGCGAGAAGCAGAGAGACTTACATCGCAGTGTGGTAGGAGTGTGACGCCGATGCCTACTGCAGGCCCGTTTACTGCAGCTACCACGACCTTGGGAAAGCGCAGAAGAGTAAGCTGCACAAAGGGGGATTGACAATGTTCAAAAGAAGGCCAGACCCCTTCCTGAACCAGCTACTCAACCGGAACCAACAACTCAAGGATCGAGTGGAAAGCCGAAAGGACTCCACTATGCCCCTTTCTGGACTTGAGCCTCACTTGTTGACGACTGAAATTAGTCACTAATTTCTCCATGACACACCCGCACTAGTCATAGTAAACATCCAAAGAAGGCAGGTTGCAGGTTTAGCATACGCAGAAACATGCGCAGCCCGCCACTGTCTCACCATGAACTGTCCAACTGGAGCACTTTCTGCATCCACTTTTGGTTCAGATGCCGCAGATACGTCGGCTCCGGAGCTGAAATAGTCACCTTCCCCTGAAGTGAACATGTCTGGCGTAAGTATGGACTAGAAGCACCCTTACAAACTCGCAGACATGGTGAGACGCAATGAGTTCATTCTCATCTGGTCGGTTTATGGCTGACTGGACTAGCTGCAAAGTGGCAGAAGCCAGGCTTAGTTCCGATGCCGCCAAGAACGCCTTCTCAAAAGTGCCCCTGAAAGCCTGGGGACGACGAACTTTACGATACCCTTTGCACGTTGAAAGTTAATATTGAGTGAAAGGCTCAAGCATAATCTAGGTTCTCTTCCATCTGTCCTTTTCGAAGGAGCAAATTCTTCCTAGAAACCCTCCCCTACACATCACAGAAGAAGGTGCAGCATGAAGAAGCTTGACTCTTCCCCCATCGCTTTGCTGATAGCTTGAATATGAAGGGCCTCTGTGCACCCCGTGTGTTTCCGCAGTAGCACTAGCCTTGGTGAATAAGAGTGCTGAAAACATCCTTGCCTGTAAGGATGACAGCATGTATATGGGGATCACTCTGCACGTGGTCGAATGCTGCACATAGATCCATGTAGACCTGCAGAGAACATGTTGACAGCTCGACAAAGTATTTGTGCAGTTTGCTTCCCCTCTGACTCAGATTCAAGACAAATCACTATCCACCGAGCTTTCCCATGACATCGTTACTCAACAAAGCTCCCAAAGAAGTGATTTAAGCTGCTTATTGTTGAAAGGATGCCCCAGCCTTGAAGACCTCTTTCAGTGATGCTGAGGATTCGCAGAATGCAATGCCATCATAAATTCTAGATAGATGACCCTGTACCCAATGTTACCCTGCAATGTAGACATGAAACAACCGTTTGTTGGAACTTTTTCAAGGGGCATAAGGTGCTTGCTCTCGGATTGTTCGAGAACGTGCCCTGCATAGTTGCACGGGGGTGATTCGCAGACAGTGCTGACCTGATCGTTCATTGCATTCTTCCGTCGGGGCCTGGAAATGACAATGGCAGCAAGGCCACCCCCAAGGTCGTCTACACGAGCATTCTCATACTGCGCCATGCCGCCCCCCTCCACTGAACATCCAATGGTGAAGTTGGCTGCTCCTCACGTTCTTCACAGACTCAGACAGCTCAGAGGGGTGGAGTGAAAGTTTGTGAGAGAGTTTACCTTGATACAAAGTTACAACGTTCTAGCGCAGGCCTTCCATAATCTTCCAAATGCTGGACAATGAAGCTAGAGAAAGTGTTGGTTTTGCAGACGTTCTTCAAGATCAAGCGGTGTAATAGGCTTAGGTATTAGGGTTAGGGTTTTGCAGTCAAGAGCGCTATGCAAAAGGGTTCTGCTTCGCTGTTTAGGGTTTTTAGTAAGAGAAATTCTTGGCTTGCACGATTTCTTAGCTTGCATGAGCATCGTCAGAGACGCCACCACCATTCTGATGCGCTCTTTTGTTTGATTCATTCTTCTTTTCTTGCTCTGCTGGCCTTGCTTTGGCAACCACTAACAACGTGGAGCTTTACAGTTGCTGACAGCATGTCTAGCCGGAGGAAGCGGGGAGCTGCAGGAGCAAACGACGGTGGTGCACTTGCATTCAAGAAGAAACTGAAGAGCGATGATGAAATTCTGGCGAAAGTTGCGAAGCTGTCGGAAGCGGAGAAGAAGAAGCCGAAGGAAAGTGTGTAAGTATTTTCCTTTGGCCGGCTTGATGATGGTCTCCTCTTAAGAAGAAAGTTGTGTTTCACAAAAGAGAAATTTGTTGCTTATTTTGCGCAATTGGCGTTGGGCCAAACCTTTTGGCCTCAATGTACATTCTGGCCCTTTAGGTCCATGAATACGTATTACAAGGATAGCTGTAGAATTGGCTGTCGTAGAGCGGTACTCAGCTTCTGTGACGATTTGAGGTGGTGGGCCTTGGTGTGGCTGAAAGTGCACCCCTGATCCCCCTCCTCAATCTGCAGAACTTTGCAAGACCTTAACCTGCCAAATGTGAGCAAAGAAGTGGTTGATCTGGGGGCTCCCCAAGTGATCTCAGAGATTGAGAAGACAATGCTGTCGGTGGCGGCATCGATCTTGAATGGACATGGTGAGCAGGCCAACCATGTGAACTTTCTCACCAAAAAAATAATACGTGGATATACCAAGCAATCCGTTTTGATTGTGACAAATAACGTATTGCACCTTTAGTCCACATGCGTGTCAACCACAATATCCTCAAAGTAAAACGTCACCACAGCTCTTCCTTGGTTACTTCAAATCCCAAGTCCTTACGGGCCCAAATGATCCCAAGAATTGCACAACCTTGGTGATACTTTCATCACTTTTGCATGACAGTCAACATGATTTTCATCAGTAGCCAGTCTGCCTCCAAAGTAACGCATAGCATAACATTGATTGTTTCCTAACAAAAATCCTTCCTGACTTTGGCAGATTCGTGTGCAATCATGCATGACTAAATACTCCAGGGAAGGTTACTAGATAAAGCCCACTGTTCACAGGATTTCCCCACTGGGATGTAATGAGTGTCTTTACAATACATGCCTTTTTTCCAGGTTTTGGATACACTATACCTACAAGGACATCTGCAAACCAGCTGTATGTGCCACAGCTTGATCGAAGTGAGTCAAGTTGTCCTTGTAACCAATGCACTGCCTTCGAGATCCTGACATGCCTTCTGCTATTCCTTGATCAGCTTGCTGAATGAAAAGTAAAGCTCTGCTTTATTCTTGTTGTCAGGAAAAGTTTGTGTTGAAGTCTGGGCACTTCAAGACACAAAAGGCTTCTGATTGGTTCCTGAGAAACTAGGTGACTTTGTCTTGCAGTTGTATTGAAGGACAAATCTTCCTTCCGTCAGTATGGAAACATGTCGACAGTCAGGTAAGAAGACCCTTGAAAACCTCTGCATCCAGATCTGCATGATGCAGAATCCGTGACAGAATGACTTTGAACAGTTTCGATCAGCAGAATCAGCTACGATGTTCTTCTCTGTCGAGGCAGAGTAGTGAAATCAGGTTCACGATACCTTAAGCGAGACTATCAAAGAAGCACCACTGAAGCGCTTTGGAGTTGTCCTTCTTCTCAAATTCCCTTCCCCTTCGACTACTTGTGTACAGAAAGACGGCTATCACCACACGCATCTTGCAACTCATACACCAGCTGTGCAACAAAGGCATCCACGTGACAAAGCGCGACCTGTTCTACACGGACGTGAAGCTGTTCCAGGAGCAGGGGCAGTCCGACACTATCCTGGATGACGTCAGCTGCATGCTGGGCTGCACCAGGTCGAGCCTGAACGGCAAGTCTTTGAACCGCACTCTCAGTATTTCAATAAGGAGCGCGCTTGGCCAACTGTACCCTGAATCTGGTTTTAGACGCTGAGAAGCAGCAACGAGTGAGAAGTTGTCCACTTCGATCGAACCAAATCACGATTTCGGTTGCATGAAGCACAACACGTATCGTCAGAACTTCGTGTCCTTGCGCTTTTACGGCTTTTGCGTGAAACTCGCCACCCATGAAGTTGTCGAAGTTCGCCGGTCCGCGACCACAGAGTTTTGACCTTCGCTCTTGCGATCAGACCCCTCGAAGTGAAACAGCGTCACCTTGCAGTACACAAGCTCGCAAAGCATCCACTTGGTGGTTATTTGACCATGCGGAAGTAGGTAGCACGACATCAGCATGTTAGTATATTCTCTTGTGATGATCTCCGAGTCATGAGTGAGGGGTTACATCGCAATCGATCGTGTAACGACGCTCGAACTTGTGGGATCGCAGACCAGCGAGTTTCGGATCAAGTTCGAGAGGGCAGGTTTCACGCCAACAGCTGTAGTGTATCCGACTATCGAACCCCGCGCTCAGTCTCTAAACCTCGGATGTCGGATCGGAAGTACGACACTCAACCTGACAGCATTCGTTCCGTGCTTGTAGTCGTTGGTTCCGAGAAAGGCGTCGTTGTCGGCCGCTTGATTTTTGTCGAAGACGGTGAGCGATGGACCGTTTGAGGCTCGAAGTGGAGAAGGACCTTCCAAAAGTCTTTGCTTTCAACATTTTGGACAGGCTTGTTCGTTGAAGGTTTGTCTTGGCGTTGAGCTTTTGCCTCGGCGCATTATGCATGTCAGCGTACCCTTACTGACGTTTATGTCCATGTCCCAGCGCGCGAAATTCTTTACTTTCAACGGACTCTTCTGGATGCGGCTGCCATTGGAAACCTCTGATTTCGTTTTGTCTCGATCTGGAAGAATGAGACCATTTTCTGACCATGTTGAGTGAGATTACGCCCGACTTGGAAAAGACGATTCGCCTGTGATTGGATCGAATGTGTTTCGACGATCGGTAATCTCACATGGACCGTTTTACGAACTTTACCAAACGTCGGCCTCGAACACCATGCAGGTGACGTCATCGACTGCACAAAAATGGGCGTTGGTGGGAAGGTAAGCGATCCCTTGCAAGCAAGCCGCTTTCAGCCGCAACAAACGGCGTTACGATGAGAGAATTTGTTCGGACCACGTGTTTCGGGTGGACTGCTAAATATACGGCACTGAGGCTGTTGCTGCATCTTCATCACTTCAAAGCTCGTCTTGATGTTTCAACTTCGCATGCTTGAGAAAATTATCTAGTGCACTAGAACGCACTACTGCGCAAAACCATCGAGTAGCTGTAGAGCCCCCCAGCACGAGAGAGCGAGGGCCGCTGAGAAAGTCGAAGTTGCGGGTTGTGTTCCACCAGAAAGAGACCTGTGAGGCATTCTTGTGCGCAGGCCATCCCGCCAAACATCGACAAGGTGACGGGGTTTCAGAGCGACGCCAAATTCATCCTGCTGGTCGAGAAGGACGCCGCCTTCATGCGCCTGGCAGAGGACCGCTTCTACAATCGCTTTCCGTGCGTCATCATCACGGTAAGTGCTCACACAATTTCCACTTGCACAGACAACCAGCTTCTAGGAGAACTTGCTTGACGATGCCGGCTGACGAAGCGTTGCGCAGATTGGCGGAACAAGATTACATGGAGCGCTTCTCGTTATCGTACTCGTAGCGAGGATGCAGCAGCTTGTCAAGTCGGACGACCTTCTCATCCGCTCAATGCAAGGCGAAGCTGGAAGTTCGATCGGATGTAAAGTGGGGGAGTACAGCGCAGGCACCAATCGGACTTTATAAGCAGCCTGTTGACCATGTTTCGTCCCGACAGGCGAAGGGTCAGCCTGACGTCGCGACGCGGCTGTTCCTCAAGAAGATGAAGAGCGAGCTAAAGATCCCCGTCCTGGGCCTGGTGGATAGCGATCCCTACGGCCTCAAGATTCTCTCCGTGTAAGACCGCTCTTCACCCACACTGGTCTGCCCCGCTTCCAGAGCTGTGTTTTTCTGCTTATCTGCTGCGTATCTTACTTCGGCCAGGGCTCGAGCTCCTTCAAGATTTCTCTGTCCCGTTCTTCGAACCTGCGCTTTGTGAGTTTGTCAGAGGAGTCAGTGAGAACCTCGTTCAAAGTCCACTTCGGACGCAGCAAACGGAGTATGCTCATGACATGTGTCGGGGAAATAGAATCCTCCAAACAAGAAGCACCGCTGACGGCGCTCTCGGCCGCTTTGTTTTCCAGGTACATGAGCGGCTCCAAAAACATGTCCTACGACAGCTCCAACCTGACGACCCCAGACATCAAGTGGCTGGGCGTGCGGCCGTCCGACTTAGATAGGTGAGCGGTTTCTTTGGCAAAGCCGTGCCCAAAAGCTCTGGCCTTCTGATTAAAAAGGAGATACCTTTCTCGGCAGGAGAAGAAGCGGATCTGTGCTATCCTGTCAGTCTTAGGCTGGATTGCGAACAGACGGTTAGATCAGTGAGGAAGGCGGCAGCATACGACATACTGTATCACCCCATATCGCATTACGTTGTTTAGTGAGGGCCGAAGCACTGTCCGAACACAACCGACTTTGGAAGGTGTCACAAAGAGTCGATTACACCTGCAGGTTCAAGATCCCGGAGCAGTGCCGGCTGCCTATGACAGACGCCGATATGAAGACCGGAAAGGAGATGCTGGAAGAGGACTTCATCAAGAAAGACCCCCGGTGGCATGCCGTAAGCTGACCGCTGCCCTATGGCCGATATCTTCAACCAAAACGAATGGTTTCGGTATGCTGAAAACCATCTGGCCTCCTCATTTTGCAACTCGCGGCTTGCTGTCAATGATGTGCGAGTAGGTAATCAGCCGCTTGCGACGCTCTGGTCTTATTCGATTTGCCGTATACGGTACTGTTTGGTTTGAAAGCCTGACCCCTCTGAATTGTGCTGTTATCAGACTGTCACAGCTTCTGAGCATTGAAGATATTAAACGTCTCAAAGAGACAAGCATGAACAGAGGTGCAGTCTCTACCGCCGCTGACTCGCACTTCTGCTTTTCCAGGAACTGGAGCTGATGGTCAAAAAGAAGGAGAAGGCCGAAATACGTAAGTTCCTCAACGGCTTGACTCATTTCGCTCGCTAAAACACCCGATGATTCGCATTTCCGGTTGCATTGAGTGCGCAACGCACTGCTTATATAATTTCGGGACTGCCCAGAAGGTAATTATAATGCATTCCCAACATTATCTGTGAATGCGGTCTTCCCCTCTCCGACTCCTCACCCTGAGCGGCGCGGGCGTGTATCAATTCTGAATCTGACGGTTCTTTCCCGGTTTGTTCCCAGAGGCCCTGAGTTCCTTCGGTTTCCAGTACCTAACGGAAGTCTACTTGCCCATGAAGTTGCAAGAAGGTGACTGGATCTGACCAGAACGCTTTGGGGGCGCTTCTGTCAGGGATTTGCAAGAACATTTGCTACACTTCTCGTGCTTTACTTTTGTGCTTCCATTCTCAGTGGCCAGGACTTTGCCTTAACCTGTAGTCAGAGGAAGCAAGTTGCGGTGATGCACCGAGCAGAACACTCGCTGGCATGCTGCCAGATCGATTCTAGAAGTCGGATGAAAATTCTTCTGTACTGTAAACCATTTTCTAATTGCTGTGGCAGTAAAATCTACTGTAAACGATTATACGTTCCCTCCATATGCGGGCCTGGCATGCAACTTAAAGCTTATGACACAGACAAACCACCGGCAGCGCTCTAAGGTGGTGTACTTGATCGCCGCCTATACACATTGATTACCATGCATCGCCCCGCATGTGTGTACTCCCAAATGCAATCTGCGTTTGGCATGCGGCCTGCATATATACTAATGCGCCGGGCCCCCGCAAACATGTTGAAGGTTATAGTACCGTCATGCCATGCCTAGGCTCCATATAGACGTACGTTGAATGTAACGCGATCCATCCATGCATCCATCATTGCGCGCACACGGTATCATACCGTACGACCAAGGTATGATTCCGAATAAATAAATAATTATTTGCATTCGGAAAGTGGGAAACTCTGGCCGATAAGCAGTCGGATTCTGCTTTTTCGGAAACCGAAATTAATTGCTAAATCTCATTCGGAAAGTGATTTTTAAGGCCCCCTATGAGTAGCCGGTACGTACCTTTTACCGTTAAAGGCCCTCAAAACCTGGGTACCGGAGTATCTCTCGGCGATTCGGATTTAGAGCCGGAAAGTAGAAAATAATACATGATTTGGGCTCGCATTTGCTAAAATAATTGCTTTTTTGGAGCATTCGGAATCATACCTTGGTCGTACGGTACGTGAAACATGGCAGGTTATGATTATCTAAGAATCCTGCATACTAATGCATGCATGATCGACGGTAGACGGTATGGTTGCACCGGGTCGCGCATGGCTGGCTCCCAGCCATCATAGCATCTGTGACTCAAATGCATGAATTCCTATAAACAAACTTAGCTGCATCGGATATATTGAATAGCTAATAGTAGCTGCCCCGCAAGACGCGGTTAGCTTGCGTGTAAGGCGCAAAATAAGTATGCGAAAACGTGTAAATGCGGCCTGCGAAATTCTTCTTGGACGATCGGTTGCCAATCAGGCACTGAAAAGAATGTGCATCAAGAGGAACGTGCCTCAGAAGGAATGTACAACCTGAATTTCGTGCAACCCTGGGCGGCTGCCTCCTAAAAGTAGAAAATCTACCCAAGGGAGTTACTACCACAGTTCCTCAATGCGCTAAGCACTACTATTGATCCACATATACCCATCAGTGCGTGATCTCTGAGTTTTATAACCACTATACATATGCATACAAAGCAAGAGGACGCCCCAGCGCGCCAAACATCCGACCAACTAAACAAGCATCACTGTAATTATCCACAAGTACTGTACACTCATCCGCTTCTAAACGTGCCTTCAGCTGACAGTGAACCTACTGCCAATCTCACAGTCTGAACCTCACAAGATGCTGCAGTCCAGTCGGCCCCGCCGCGCCCGCACCTCCTCCTCATACTCTCTCTTCATCCGCTCCGCCTCCGCTTTCGCCCGCTCGTACGCCTGCTTCTCCCGCGCAAACTTCTCCCGGTCCTCGCGCCACCGCTGCTCCATCTCGTCCCGCTCGCGCTGCGCCTTCTCGTTCGCCTCCTTCAGCTTCAGCACCTCTTGGTCCCGCTTGGCCGAGCTCTGCCGCAGCTCCTCCATCTTCTCCTCCATCTCCAGCAGTGCCGTCGCCCTCAGATTCTCCTCCACAATCCTCGAAATGACTTGCACTTGGTCCTCATTCCCCTTGATGAGCTGTAGCTTGAGCGCCTCAAACTCGGCCTTCAATGCAACGTAACGCTCAGACTCAATCTCCGCGCTCTGCGACGCGGTCAGTTGCTGTTTCAACTCTGCCTCGCGCTTGGCAGCGGCCGCCAGCTCCTGAGCGCGTGCGAAAAGCTCGTGCGTGTATGGCTGGCCTCTGTGTTCCGCCAGAACGTTGTCCACCAGGGACAGTAGGGCGTTCCTCTGCTGCTGACGTTTCGACGGGTCCTTGGTCTTGTTGTTGAAAAGGGCCTTGCGGCCGCCGCACTTGACAAGAAGGTCCTGTTCGGAAGGAGAGGAGCAGTTTGGCTTTGTTTTGGAGGCAACACACCCCGCTGATTTGGTGAATATTATCTCAAACAAATGAACGCTCTGGCACATGGGATAGACATCAAGCCAAAAACACAGAGAGGCTTGGCCTAATGACATCGGCTGAAATGCTGAAGACTGCAGCAAAAACAATTTGCTCAAACATAAACTTCCCAAGGGCCTCCTATCTCTACAACTACAATATCAGCAATGAAAACCATCTGAAAAACAATGGCTGAATTACATCCTCATGCGTGTTTCCTTTGAAGGCCTGTCTCTGTATACCGCTTGAGGCTAGAACCCAGGCTAAGTACAGGCAGCGTCTCTCACATTGAGCTGCTGCGCTCCTGCATCCCCGTTCAGATAGTCTTCGAGGGTCGTCTCATCTTCCTCCAGTTCATCTCCCCCAGTGAACAGCACAATTGCGTACTTCAAGACTTCCGGCCCAAACAGCATCTCCAGGCTGGTGATTGCCGCCACCTCTTCTGTGGTGAACCGGTTCCTAACCGACAGAACGATGATGAGCGCTGCATCAAATGGATCAAACTCAGGATCCTCTTCCTTACCGCCACGAGGCAGATCAGTTGTAATGTTTCACATTTTATGTGTTGATAGCCAGTCCAAACAAAGCATTCAATCTGTACCACCCTATTGTCCTATCTCTCCAGCATACATTTGTGACACTTCAAGCACTATCTGTTGAAGCCTGGCAGCCTGATACCTCCATTGATGCTTTTCTCACGAGTTTGAAAGGCTTTGGGAGAACCAGCGATGTAAGATTGGTAACTTGCCACGGTACAACCTGGTCTGTATAAACCTTACCGTGCAGGCCCTCACGAGCGAGGGATATGCAGTTGCTAATCTCGGACTCCAACTCTTCAGGCCGCAGAGATGAGTCAAAGAGCCCTGGAGTGTCAATGACTGCAAGATAGCCCCCTTCGTCGCGAGCAATCGTTTCGAGCTGGCACGTGTTTGTCACGGCAGCAGCTTTCCTTGCAGACTTGAACGCAGACATTCCAAGGATGGAGTTGCCTGTGGCTGACTTCCCATTGCCAGTCCTCCCCACCTGTTGCAAGGTACAAGGGAAACCCTTTAATGCATGCTCGCTGAAGAAGGTTCAGGAGGAAGGGTTTGAAGAACTAAGGAAAACGCTCCTGCCCAGCCCAGAAGTCTTGTAGACACAATTGTATCTGTTCAAAACAGGCTCAGGAATGAGAGGGTTTCTCAAGACAAGTCCAAGCAAAAACTCAATTCTGGATGTAAGGAATAATTTGCAAGCTTTTAGGACTGATAAACTTCGGAAAGGTTGCTGTGATGTACGGAGCTCACACCTTCTGTGCTGTCTTGGGCGTCACCTTCTGTTCAAGTCAACAGTTTACACTGAAGCCCCTGGATGTCCACAAAGCATCGAACAACATAAAAGGAGGCTGCTTGTGAAAGTGTTGCATAAATCCAACAATCCGCTACCTCGCATCCTGCTGGAAAATTGTAATAAAAGGCAATCCATCCTTCACCCTTTAACAACACAATGTCAAGGCCACAGTGCTCACCAATACAAGGGTGGTTTTGGAGTCGTCCCCCTCGATGTCTCCCCACTCCATATCATCAGCTGCTGTCCCACCCATGCTGAATGCTCCAATTGAAAACGGGATATTTCCACCTACAGAAGGCAGTTGCTACACTCCGTGCGCAAAATGGACTGACAATGATGGAGACACAACTGACGACGGAGGGGAGAGAAAAGGATAGGCGGCCGTCCGCATTGATCTTAGACTTGAGCCTGAGTGAGGGAGCTGGCTTTGTTCGATTGCAACCCTAATACGCTAACCCAATCGCTCATGCGCAAACCCCAGAAAAGGAGTACCGTATTCGACGAGACGGGCAGCTTTGGTCGACGGCCGACGCAAGCAAGCCGCTGCCGTCGAAGAGCCTGGAGGCTCGAAGGAACAGACCTGCAGCTGTAAACCAATCTCTCTGCTTGAAGTTGCACATGCAGCGCCAGCATTGCCAATTGTGTCTCTCCAATTGTGTCTCCTGCGGGAGTCCTGAGTCCTGCCTTCTATTTAATTTGTACCTGAATAGGAGTGACTAGCTGAAGGCAGCTGATCACGAGAAGCACTTTTTAGAACAGGTGCTAGCTGTCGCTATGGCCTTGCCTGGCGTCTCTGACCCACTCTCTGAAGCTGGTAAGATTGATGCGGGACTGCTCGTGGAACTGCTTGAGAATAGAAGGGCCTCCAATCAGAAGGCTGGCCCATCCTCTGACGTAGTGGGCCCAAGTGGCCTTTTGAACAGAAAGCTAGGGGCGGGTGGTGGGGCAGCGTTCGACCAGAATGTGAAGGCTGCTGCTGAGGCGGAGAATAGACCAGAAACTGACACTGACGGTTGGCTGGGTTTTGAGGCCTCGGGAACAGAGACGGTGGGGATTACACCGGAAGGGACTGATAGACCACCGGAAAGGACTTATCTTTTGGGGGAGGAAGATGGCCGGATTGCAGCCTCCCAAGGTCAATTGGCAGAAGATCTTAATGGGCAAGGGAAACATCGGAAGCTAGCAAGCTGGCTTGATGATCCATTGGTGGAAGCATCCCTTCTTCAGAGGGAACAGGGCCCTGCAATCCTTGCGTTTGCAAAGGGAGGGACTGTCAGTCTCGCTGTGGTGCCCACCCCTGATTCTGCAGGCAGCATTACATCCAAAGGGGCACGGGACCTGACAAAACATAGCCCCAACTTATCGGGTCAAATCTGGGCGCTCGACAGCAAGTGCGAGGCTCTCGAGTCAGTTACTGCTTTGGAGTGGTTGTCTCTTCCAGAAGGACTCGACAGTGGGGCTGAGGCTTCCGACATCAACATTCTCCGGGCTTGGCTTTGCCTGGGGACCTCTTTGGGTTATGCCCGGTTCTTTCAGGTCAGAACCAGCTCATCGGGGCTAGAAACTGCGTTGATTCTCAGCCAGAGGTTTCACAGGGCTCCAGTGGTCAACCTGCACCTTCGGGCGTCCACTGCTGGAATGGCGGCCGGCGACTCTCTGCAAGAACTAAGTGTGGTCTATCCTGGGGCTTTGGTGGCCGTGCAAGCGTCCGACTTGGTCTCTGTGTTGAAGATGGACGAACCCCCAGAGCTCGCGTCTGGCTCTTCCCCTTCGCAAATTCAGAAAGGTGCCCCGATGGAGAGGACGGGCTCTCTTGATCCCGCTAAGAAGCAAGAAGCGCCGCACGTTCGCCGGAGAAAGGGTCAGGGCGCACCTGTTCGGGAGCAACAAAGCCGGCCAACTGTCACGAACGCAGAAAGCCAGTCCTCGCAACCGGGAGCCCCCAGTGGTGAGAGCACAGAGGCTAACCCAGACATTTCAGTCTCCGAACGGAGGAAAAGCGCATACCTTCCGTTCTTGAAGTGGAAGTTTGCGATATGGAATGCGGTCAGCGATGCCGTCATTATGGGGGTCAGGCCGGGGAGCCTTCTGGGGGGGTTTGTTGAAGAGCCTGTGTATGCGGTTGTTGTCGTCGGTGCAAAGCCCTCCCTCGCCTTCTACGACGCGCCGATAAAAGAGGAGGCGGAGAGCATGCTTAGTAAAGCGTCCGGCGTTGCGACGAAGGTGGGAAGCGCCGTCTATTCCTCGGCGTCTTCGGTGCTCTCTCTGGGAAAGACGCTCCAGCCAAAGATGGGGACCAAGCTCTTCGACCTGCGAAACCGGCAGGCAGTTAGGGCAGACGGAGAGGCGGGTAGCGACATGGGGCCGCAAGCTAGTCCGGCGCCTGGAACAGGTGTAAATATCACTGCCACTATTTCTAGTATACCCCTCCAAGGCCTGCAGAAGGCCGTCGCTGATAACCTGGGTGCAGCGGCAGCCAGCGTAAACACGGCGGCGGCAAACATGGTTAGCGTAGGGCCGGCAGGCTTAGGGCGACAGCTGGCGGCCAGTGTCAGCGCGAGGTCAGCGAGTCTGGGGTCGCTAACCACCGGCCTGGGCCTGCGGGAAAAGCTGAGAACTAGTCTGGGCATCAAAGCCTCACGATCTCTGGAAACGGTTCAGAGCCTCGAGAGTGAGGCAAACTTAGGACAAGAGGATGAGCCTCCGGCAGCTCATGACCAACCGGAATTGGTGAAACATAACGAGATTCAGGCGGAGGTTCTGGCGGAAAGGGACCGGGCGGAAAGGATGCTGGGGGTGCCGGCCAGTCTTGCGGGGAGCCTGGACGATCCCCCCCGGAAAGGGCTGAGAGTGTGGATGGCTCCTCGGGGGTCGTTGGGCGCGGTGGTGGACAGTCTAGGGAGGGTGTGCCTGATAGACGGCCTTGGGGAGGTGGTGCTGCGGGTGTGGAAAGGCTACAGGGACGCACAATGTGCGTGGACAGCGAAGGAGCGGCAAGAGCAGGTGGGTTGTTTCAGCGTACTCTATTGAGCGTTGAAGGAGTTGGTGCAAAACCCAAGAGCTCTTTTGCAGGAGGTGCAAAACCGTCCTCCTGGATTTGAGGATGGTGAAAAGCCGTTTCACATGGTCTCTTCGAACGAGGGCACCGGTCGGAGGATGTTGTTGGGGCCATCATTTGATTGATCTGATGAGGATTTTCGTTTCTTTCAAAGTTTCTCATCCTCCAAGGTGGGCTGAATTTGATATGAAGTGTTTTGCGAGACAGCAAAGAAGAACTTTGAACATTCTTCTGCGTTGTCGGAAATGATGCTTCCAACACGAATCGAAGATTGTGTTACTGTTGACAGTCGGTAATTGCTTTCAAACGCAAGCTCTTTCCGATCGCAATGTCTTACGTGGCTGCAGGTCGACTTGTGCTTGGCCATTTATGCTCCTCGGAGAGGTGTGCTTGAGGTCTGGGCCGTCCCATACGGGCCGAAGCTGGCTGCCAGCGACTGCGGCTATGGTTGTCGACTTTTACACGGGTCAGTTGACCTAAAGACAACGGAGTTGGAGGATCGAGGCTTTCGACAGAGTTCGCTCGCCACTGCTTGCCTTGTTCGTCCAGATGGACGGATCTGTACAGTAAGATATTGATCACCTGAAGTCCCGCAATTAACGTTAGTCGTCCTTGGCCGTGCGGCCTTGCGAAAGCGCATGCTGGATTGGCACCAATCAAGGCCGCGCAGCCAGTTCTCCTGGGTAGCCACATGTGAGACTGCATGAGCACAGTGACATCCGATCGACTCGATCAGTGACAATGATGTGCATGATCACGTGCACTGCAGTGCACGTGAACAGGTACGATCACAACGCGATTCAGAAGCTTGCATACGGTCATTGATACGGTGCATGCGATCCTATATATATATAACAATTTGGCGCCAGTCACTAATGCGGAGCCACACGCGGCTGCAGATATGTACGTATGTACTATAAGCCCTACTGAGTCAGTTTCGATCAATCTCAAAACACGCAGTGGCCAGCCGTATGGCCAGCCGTATTTCAAGTGCTTGTGTGCATGCCAGCATATTGCATGCTGGCCGCCATGAACTTATACCTGTACTGGCATATGGAAACCGATGAGACAATTACGGACGGTCGCATGCCCGATACTATACAAGGCAATTTGATGATGGTCAATCCAAAATAGGTCACGGCTAACACAAGCCTGAAAGCTGAGTGCATGCTTTCTGGCTGGTCATGCAAGATGCACTCGAAGACCATTCCGAAGTTCAAGTGAGTGCCACTACACTGGCTAGCCACGGCCGCACGATAAACTCGCGATTTGTGTCAATCAAACGTCACCACCGTGTCCAGGCTTGGAATTCGAAGCATAAGATCTTAGTCTTGCGCGGACCAGTTTGAACATATATATGAAATTTGTTACATCCCTGTCCGCGTTTACGAGCTCCCCGCGGTCTACTTATGGTCTACCTTTGATCTACAACCCGCCGGCAGAAATCTTGCGATCTCACTTGGAGGGGTCATAACAAGAATCTGGTCAATCAACCGCTAGCTTGCCAGCTTGAAGGCATCACAAAACAGTCCATACTGGAGACCAATCTTGAATGCGTTCAACAAAGCGTCAAGGAACGTCCTGCATCAGAAGAAACAGCAGATATAAACCGTGGTGTACAGACGAGCTTAGATTCTCACGTATCAAAAAGCAGCTGATAGAGATCCACACGTACTTTTTGCAGCAAGGGGAAATCAAAGACTTTGGAGATAGCCTCAGATTACTTCAGCAGATCTTCTACACACTTCCAAACGAGTTGAAGTGCTTCGAGGAGGAAGAAAGGTTGGCGGACTTGAGAGGCCCAGTTGGCTGAAGGGCAAGCTAACTTACGCTCGTTCCCTGCTGTAGTAATACTTCGTTACGTACTCAGTAAACCATGTGCAAACTGCAGCAGCGATGACATCATTCACCTGCAGTTACAAGCTTTCTTCAATTCATAGTCCAGAACCAGACTTGCTCAATGACGCATGATGGGCATCCATCTTGACCCCTGTGAGTCATCTGTCTACACAGGTGTCCAATCTCCTGATGCCTTTTGAGCATGCAGAGTCGTTAGTGGACAAGCCTGACACCACATGTTGTCAGCGGAGATAGTTGCCACTAGTGCTTATGAACCTCATTAATCAAGTGGACGCAAAAGCACGTAAGGGTCGCGACACTTAAGATGGGATGTACTCACACTGTTGGCCCCCAGGGACAGTGAGATGGTGTTTGCAATGTAGAAACCCCCAAACAACGAAACGCCGCCCCAGCTGCAGGAAACATAAGACTCCATATACTTGGCAGAGATTGTCAGTGTCTTCCCATCTTACTCCTTTTGATACATCTTGGTGTTTGCAACCTGCTCAAGAGAGTTGTGGCTTTCAATCACTAGCCCAGTCTAATGAGCTCAGGCCAATCTGAAGCTTATGAAGCATGACAAAGAGCACTTCTACCGCCCTGCAGAATTGAAACAAGAGCCTAAATGATTGATTGTGTGGTAGATGTTCTTTGAATGTGGCACGCAATCTGGAACATATCAAGAAACTCACATGCCCCTTCGCCACAACGGTTTGAAGTACTCATTCGATCGGTCAGGAATGGTCCGCAGGAAGTCAATCTGCAAAGGGTCACATTGAGTTCCAACCGCCGCTGTGATTGCCGCTTGATCAAGTGGTCCTAAAAGCAGCAGCAAAGCCTTGCCAAGCTCACAACAATCTGAAATGCGAACTCAGGAGCACAAAAGAATCTAGGAAAAGTTGTACTCGTCTGCACTCCACTGACTTGCGGTGATTTTAATTGATACGCTTGCTCAAAAGCAATGCCAGTTTCTGCTATGGTGCTCTGCTCATACAGACAAAGGGCAAATATACTCACCAGCCGTGTATCATCCAGTGCAGCCGTCGTGAGGGTGGCGCCACCTCTACTTTTCCTTTCGAATGACCGTCGCCTCCATCCGACACGTTTGTTTCTTTCATGCCACCGCTCAATCACTGGTCCAGTTTTTCTTTGGAGAGGCCCATATGCTGCACAAGTGTTAGCAGAGCAGAAAGAAGGAAAAAGGGTGGCAGCTGCTGGCGAGCACCGCTGTATATGAATTGGGCTGCACGGGGCAGCTCGTACATCTACATTCAATGCGGAACTTATGATACCAGCCATGCCGGTCGATCCTGGTAGCCTACATGTGGAATTTGGAGCGCGGTGCACTGTCCCCAGGCTGACCTTGCAAAAACTTTCTTGACAATCTATCTTTCATTGCGGCTGGGTTCTTTCAACTGACCGCTGCTTCTTGTGGCTTGCAGGCGCCGCAGGCATCCCTGAAGATCTTCTCATGCACTGCTGTTCACCCAGAAATGTGTGCTTGAACCATTCTCCGTCATGCAGAACTGCTTTACTGTCATGAGGCGCCACTGCAGCCAGAGCACGTTCCTCAACCCAGCACGATATCTCCGAGTCCGAGTCCGTGCTTGAAAATTTACATGTATTGATGAGCCCTGGTCCAGGTTGTCGCCAGGGTCCCGGGGGGGGAATAATCAGGTTGCCACCGGTGATTTCACCTGGACCCTAGTGATGGACTGCAAAATAGTTGTGCAAGATGGATTTTCAAGCTCCACTGGTCTGCAAGGCGAGCTTTTGGAGCATTTCGCGGCGACCGAATGAACGCAGACCCAATTAGAATCCTGATCGATGCCAATGTGGCCCCGGGGCCGCATTGTGCATCATGCATTCTGTGAAGGGTTCTCATGCGCAGCATTGCCTGATACTGCTGTCATGGCATTGTCTGAGGAGCCTCTCCTAGGAGATGCCCGTCCTGCATCCAGCTCGGAAGGCATCTCTGCTGCAGGGCCCACTGCACCAGCTCGTCACGGACAGAAGAGAGGGTTTCGCATGCGCAATGCAGCTGGCCGCGCCCAGGTGAGAATCCTTCGTCCTGTTGTTCTTGTGTGGAGGTGGTGCACAGGTTCGTGCCGCCAGCTGGTAGAAAGTTATATCACGGTGCGCCAACGCTTGTCATTTAATGAACTGAGAAGAAGGCCTTTCTTACTCGTGATCGTTGATGGGTTGTGCAGCCAATTGCATGCATCAGGAAGCCTCCAGCTCAAACACGCGACCGGACGCTTCATATCCACGACTTGGACTGTTGTGTGTTGAGCTGCGGACCTAGTTGTGCACTTCCAAGTTGGCCCGAATATTCTGCAACATCACTGGACTGACTGGAAAGGTCCCCTCCATCCTAGCAATCCTTTGAGCAGTTTATTGGGATACTCATGAAGCTGACCCCCCGCTTCTTCCTGATTGCTTAACAACCGACTCCACAGCGGTTCCTTCTGCAATTAGTCTGGAAAGGGTGTCAACTATTTTCAACTTGCTACATCAGGTTTGAACAGCTTGTGAAGAAGAAGAAGACCGTTCTTCAAGATCGTGAAGTAGCCCCGGTAGTTCCAAGCAGAGATACTTCAAATGCTTAGATTTCCACCCACCCTCACAGCTACTGATTCCTTTCGCCCTTCTCACAATGCCCACTGCAAATATGAAGTTGAAGGCTCCATTGCTTGGGGAGAGCAGGACACTGTGAGATGAAAATCCACGTTCACTTTCACGACTTTTGAGATCTGCTCGCAAAAGAGCAATAGAACGGTTCAGGTCCTGCGATGCTTCCTCTTCAAGACCAAACAACTTCTGAAAGCCAATCGCCTTTTTCCAGGCTTCCAAAGGCCGGCGCAAGAGCGGGCTGTCTTCTGCCGACCGCGTCGAGCGCGCTGCGGCCCTTGTTGATCTAGCGGAGGACGGCATCGGGCTTCCAATCGAGCTCCTCGACAGCACACACTTTTCCCGATCTGCAAAGCGCTACTTCTGGTGCGGCGCGCTCGCGCCCATCTGGACCGCCAACTTCTGTCTCTTGCTAGGGCTCAATTTCGTGGAGGTGCCAAGCTGGTGTGCGGAGCCGTTTCCGCACCCTTGCGGAGACCCGAAAAAGTACTGGCTCGGGGGGTTCCCATACCTGCCGCCAAAGTCGTTCAATGCGCTCGAGCTGGTCTCGCTGTGCGTCCTGGCATTCCAAGTGAGACTTGGCCCCTACTCATACGTCCATTTACTGATGTTGGGATCATGAGGATCCAGTAGTTCAAACTCGATTTGATCCTCGGAAGCGGGGTTTCTTGACTAGGTGCTCCTGACAGTTGAGCATCAGCCAGGACGAGTCTTTGTTCCAAGTGATGGTTTCAACTTTTTCATTCGAAGGCTGTCCTTGTCCTGATTGTGGAGCCAAGATAGAGTGTTGCTGGAGGTATTCCAACGGCCAAGGCTGTATGTATTGACTTTGACTGCTTTCCGACACCACTGGCTTCGTGCATTGGCTACATCGCCTTTGTCATGTCAGTCAGATTTATTGCAAACAGTCCGTTTCCTTCTTTTGACAACCACTGAGTAATGACGATCGACTTCAAACGGGGTCCTTTGACAAAGGATCTGCGACACCCTGCGGCTGTTGACTTCTTTTGCCGCCTGAACTGCCGTCTTATCATTTTTCCATTTTGCAGGTTTTCTTGCCCATATCTTTTGAGGGCCACCGTCACTTTTGGCGGGACCGCCTGAACCAGTTGTTCATCCTGCTCTTCTCCCTGCTCGCTGCGGACGTCCTGGTCAACACGGCATGGCTCTACACGGACGTCCGGATACTCGACAAGCTGGTGGCTGTCCGGCTGGCACCGTACCTCAGGTATGGTACACGGTCTCTTTCAGGATTCTTGCGCTCTTGCAATGTTCGCCAAATCTGTTAAAAGACAATCCCCGCGGACTCAGGTAGTAATATCAGAAGCAGGGCGCTGGGAAAATATTCTGGAACTTGTGCTGCAAACGTTGTTGGAAGGCATCTCCGAGGTTCTCTCGCAATGCTGCTGATTTGTTTCAGAATCGCTGACAGTTCTGTCGTTATGACGTCGTGTCAGGGTTCTCGTGGTGGGGGCCAATGGCGGCGAGACTCGAAAGGCCTTTCGCATTCTGATAGGAATCATCCCGGTAGGCGGTCTCCCCAATAACGCCATTGCTTTTGATATACTTCCAGAAGTACGTTGACTATAGAGAAGCAGGGAGTAATATGATGATTCAGCCTAGCTGATAGGTGTTCGCAAATTGTTTTGCCTATCTCTCCACTTCACTTGCCAGGTTCTTCCTTTCGAAACGCCCTCTCCTACTCGAATGTTTATCTCAACAGCGCGGGCGAAGACATGGTCTAATGTCGGATCCCCTCCCCCTCAAGACTCATTCGCAGCTTTTTATGCCTCATGGATTCAACCCTGGTAGGATCCGGATGTAGATTCAGGAAGGAATTTCGATCACGGGCTGACACGTGTCCTGACATCCGGCACAGGCGTTCCTGGACATGATGACGCTGATAGGCTTTTGGCTGGCCTTCTCGGCGTGGCTGCTCTACATCCTATTCGAGCACACCACGCAAGTAAAGTCCCCGGAGCCTATAACCGGTACAGAGTTTGCATGGTATGGGGAGTTCGGCCTTATAAACGGTGTATGAAAAGAGCAAGCTTCCGTCCACACCGTGCTCTTCTCCTAGGAATTCCCTGATATCGAAAAGCGGTCGGGTGAATGCATGAAAGCAGGTTACGAATCGACGTAAGGGTGGCGTCGACCGAAAAGTTGCAAAAGGCTTTCCAGATTTCTTAGCCAATCGGATGGCTTTTCAGATCCACGTGGTAGTCTAAGGTACATACCCTAGAAGTAATACGGCTTGAAAAGCACCGTATCCCCTACCTGTCGGTACGACAAAGGCAAGACTGGAAGCCAAGTAGGTTTTCGGTCGACGCGCAATCTAACACGGACGATCTGACAATCCGCGACATGGAACGAACTTTGACCTTATCTTTCGATTTGGAGGCGTTGACTGTCAAGGGCTCTGCTGATGGGTCCCTGCAGGGCGAGAAGTACTTCAAGTCCTGGCGCGCCACGTTGAACGAGCTGATCATCGGCATGTTCACGGCGCAAAACCTGCCCGACTTCTGGATGCCCGCCTTCAACGACAATCGCGCCGCGGGGCTCATCTTCATGAGTAAATTCGAAAGCCCGTGTTCCTTTGATGTGCCAGGAAATCCAAGCTTTCGTACATGCACTTCCTTTGCCGTCAGTTCGCTAAGCGCGTCTCGGACAGTCAGACCGCATGCAAAGTCAAGTCTCGTTTGGCTAATCCAGACGGCAACAGGGTCTGAACTCTCCCAATGCGCTAGCTTCGTAGCCACGCCGAGCCTGCTATGCTTAGAAATTGTGTGAGGGCTTGTAGCGGGTTGCCTGTAGCGACTTCAAAACGGCCGGAAAAGTGAGGCCGCACAGCGGAAACGCGTCGTTCCTATAGCCCGGGAAAGCACACATCTGCGGCTTCATGGAAGTATTGAAACCTTGAGCTCTTCTCGAAAGTGCCTCATACCGTTCTCTGCGTTGCAGCGTTCGAGTTCGTGTCGTGCAACTTCTTCCTCAGTCTGATATTCGCCGTGGTAAGGAGTGGGGCACTTTCATCACCTCCCGTGTCTGCACGCTGTGCGACCGAGGACTGCGCCGTGATTTGTCGAGATTAAGCTCGCCTGTCCTCCTATCCGGGCTCTAAATCCAGGGTCCTAGCAAGGTCTACGTCCTTCCCCAAGTTCCCTTCCTGCCAATCAACAAACCAAACACGGCTCGCAATTGTGCCACCGGCTTGCCTGTTCAAACCGACCGAATGTCGTGACATGCAAAGGTCTGGCTGCCGGGTCACCGGGCGGGGGTCCGCTGACGTCACTCCCGCGCGCGCAGGTGTACGACGGGTACAAGAACAGCCTGGCCAAGGAGTACAAGAAGGCGTACCTGGCGCGGAACAAGATTCTGCAGGCGGCCTTCCAAACGCTCGACGAGCGCAAGCGGGGCTACCTCGACAGCCATCAAGTCCGTACCGGGCTTGCACCGACTGGAATAGTCAATTCCCCGATGCTTTTAGGTCTAGTTTCTTTGGTTGTACCTACGATCGTCGTTTCCTTCTTTTCTGGAATACTGTCGGTCATCATTCGCTTGATAGGATCACGAGTTCATTCAAGGTATTTTTCTATGACTTCTGATGCTTTGTGCGCGCTTTTATTATTTGACTTGATGAAGCATTGAAGGACCTTCATAGTGATTTATCGACGAGGATGTTGGGAAAAGCAAGCGCCGACTGTCGAAAAGCACCCCAGAGGGTTGAGTTTTGAACTCAACGCATGAGCCGCTTTTCAATTCGAGAATAATGTCGGCGTTTCCAAGGTTTCATGACTTGAGTGTTACCCCCGTGACGCAACTCTGGTTCGCTGAATCCGCTTGTATGTCAGGGGTTCGGACTTAACTCCAAACCATCTGGATCCCCTTCTCTCTCAGGGTTCGCTCAAGGGACGCCGTCGAGACTTCGCGAATTTGCAAAGCAGAAGCCAGGAGAAGAAAATGTTAAAACCTTGGATGAAGCCTTCTGCTTCAAACGCTACTTCAAGTCTTCCATACCCATTGAACGTGAAGCGCGAGAGCAGGGTCCTCGTCCGCCGAAGCGACCAATCTTTTCTGCCGCGTATCTGCCAGCCCATCCCCTCGACCCTTTTCCCGCCAGATTAGCAAGCTGTTGATAGCCCTGAACCAGTACCGCAACTTCCCGCACTTCGACGAGGCGGACATCGAGCACATCTTTCTGGCGCTGGACGACTCGGGTGACAACCGCATCACCGAGGAAGAGTTTCTGGACATGTGCGTCGCGGTGCGGCTCCGGTTCGTACCGCTGGACGAGCCCACTTTACTAGAAGTCTTCTTTCCGGGTGGGTTCGCTTCCCCTAACCGCCTCCTTTACCCACTGTCGGCTCCCGGACCGCCGTTGCGGGTGCTTGACTTGGTTGGGGAGTTGCCTTCCTTAATGATACTTCCACCTCGCTAACCCTCTTGCTTAATCATGCTTCGGGAACCCGTCTTCGTATGACCTGGCTTCTTTTGTGTTTCTGGCTAAGGATAGCCAAGAGAACCGTAGCAGCCTAACGTAGAAATCTGTTTTCTAAAAACTGTGTAAAGCGGTTCTGAATCCTCGTGCGTCGACCACTGGCTACCCCGCGCCGCAATGACACACCCATCCGTCCGCTCGTTCGGCCCCGAAAGCACCTGCTGCACGCAAACCTGCTAATGGGTGTTCCTTTCGCCCACCTTCTGCTTCCGCGACTTGCTCCTGCGAGTTTTCTGCTTGCAAGTGATCCACTCAACAGCTGAGTAACCCCTCCAACCGCTGTCGCTAGTCCGTCTCGATCCCCTTCTGGGCTCTTGAATTACTCCCCAGAATCAAGATTTACGTGAAATTTGGCGCAAGTGTGCAACCAAGTTTCACACCAGTTATCGCCTTCCAGCGCGTCTCACCTTGTTCTTTCTCTCGCAGACGTTTTCACCTCCGCGCGCTACGACGCATTCAAGGACTTCGTCCGCAGCCGCGCCTTCCAGCACATCGTGCACGCGGTCCTCGTCCTGCAGGCGCTCGTCATCATGATCGAGTCCGCGGCTGACGTCACGGGCGACCAGAGGTGACGTCAACTGCGCCCTTCTGGAAGCAGTGCGCTCGTTTCAGATCTCATGCAGTGTGGCCCCGCTGTAAAAAGTTGCGTCCGTTGTGTGACAGCAGGCGAGACCATGTCTGTGGGGATCACTTGGGGGCCTTTCCGAGATCTTCACGGGTACGTGCTTTTCGCCCAGCTAAAGTCACGTCCTTTGTTATCAAGCAAATCAATGAAAGCAAGGCCTTTCCTATACCAACGAAATCAGACTCTTGGAACTGTCCATGAGCAAGAATTCATTCTTCGCACTCTGCGACGCCGAAAGGGAGGACAAAGGCCTCCTCTTCTCACCATAGCAAAGCTTGGAAATACATGCCAAAGTAAGAGCTTTGCTGAATCCACCCAAAGGAACAGTTCCGTCTTCCCCGCAGGCTGCAGGCGCAATGGCTGCGCATCGAGATGGGCTTCGGGCTGTTGTACCTCGCCGAGATGCTGGCAAAGATTATGGCCGAGGGCGCGCGCCACTACTGGCGCACCGCCGCCAACAAATTTGACTGCCTCGTCACGCTCGGAATCGTCGTCACGCAGGTAGCGCCCAGCCAGCCGCGCAATCTAGGCGTTGCATGACTACTTGTCTCTACTGATGGTTTTAAAATTCTGCTTGCGTACAGCGTCGATTCAAGATTCGATTGGTGGTGTTGAAGAGGCTGCGTGAATCTCTTCAAGCCCGTCTGGCGCGATGCACAGATCGCAGCAAAGAGCATAGGTCTACTCATCTTGGAAGTGTCCTCCTCTGCGTTGGCTGCTATTTTCTCAGCCCAAATGGGCGCAGCTGCTGTGCTGTTGCTTCCAAGCTGTCACGACTGCTGTCACGACCCGGAGCTGTTATGCACTTTCGGTCCGCGTGCCTTGGAGGGCCCTTCAGCCACCCCTTCGTCCATCTCCTTCTCGCAGGAGGCCAGACAGCCCTTTGCCCTTTGCCCTTTGCCCATTCTAGCACCAGAAGAGTTTTTCAAACTGCCTTCCCCCCGCGAATTGTATCAATCTAATTGCGCATCGCGGTTCCGGTGTAGTTGTTCCCTCTTTCTCCAGCAGGAACTGACAATAGTGTGGTTGTTCCCTGCTCTTTCCACACACACCCCGCCCCCTTCCCAGGTGCTGATCGTGGCGGGCCTGGTTCAGCCGGAGTGGATCCGCTACCTGCTGATCCTGTGCGTCCTGCGCCTCGCGCGCGTGCTGACGTCCGTGAAGCGCTACTCCGTCATCATGACGTCGTTCTTCAGCCTCTGGCGCGTGGTGACGCCGCTGGTGGGCGTCACGTACTGCTTCAGCTCAATCTTCTGCAGCATGGGCATCCAGCTCTTCGGGGGGGAGGTCTACGACGGCGCGCCCTGCATCAAAGGTCGGCCGCAATCCCCTCTCAGACTTAATACTTTGGGATCGAAAAGGCCTTAGAGAATTCGAGCCGGGAACACCAGAACAGTAAAATTTGCGGTCGGTTGGCGAGCTCTTTCGCGTGCTCGAGGATGCCGAGATCGAGGCTTTGTCACTGAAAGTGGAATGGGTCATGTTTGGGATCAAAAGACTCGCAAGTCAACGCCGGGTTGACTGTTAGAGCAAGTTGAGCCAATACCTCCCTAGTCGGAAACGGCATAGTGGACCGCCTTTCTCCAGTTCGGAATCCTCGAGTTGGTCGCTGCTGGCTGCCAGCAGATTCAGTCCCCCGCTCAAGATTTGCTGAGATTTTGGAGAATGCTCGGACGTGTGCCCGCTTTAGACTCCGGGAAAGTACGATGAAGAACGGGTCGTCGACTGGTTCTGGAAACAAATATGCTGCCTGAGAGGCACTTGCTCATGAAAGTCATAAGAATACTCTCTGCCAGACCGTCCATAATGAAGTATTCTTCTCGAGGGTGCTTTGCGTGTACTTAAGGTTCGAGGCCTAAAAAGAAGGCCTGAAGTCGCTTTTCTTGTCCCGGTTCAGACCTTAATGCGCTCGCGTGTAAGGGGCATGTCGGTGGCCAAAGTCGCTGTGTTCGTTCGCGCATCCTTGAGACAATCTGCCATACTCCGCAGGCACCGGTTATGAGGACTCCGGCTACGGCCCCAACAATTTCAATGATTACGCATCGGGGATGGTGCTTATCTTTGAGGTGAGAGAGAGCGCAAGACCCTTTTGCAATGGCCTTTGCGCTCAAATGAAAGTCTTCGTGAACGACATCTCACATAGACGGCTGTGGCAGCTTGTGATGCAGTTCGCTGGAGTACGCTCGCTTCGTACCGTTTTCTGTTTTATTCTACCCTCTCTTCTTGCGAGAAGTAGAGTAAGATTGAAACGGTAGGGGTTTGCTGCGAACACTCTCCGTGTACTGTCGTGACGGTTGCCCAACCCAACCAGCAGCCTGCCCACGTGTGTGCAGTGGCTCAACAGCAGCCTGTTCTCTGTGTGGCTCACCATCGCGGGGCGCATCTACGACACCGCCTGGATCCGCGTCTACTTCATCAGCTTCCTGATCCTCGGGTGAGCTCCGGCCCCCTTCTAGTTCCTTCCGTATTACTCCGTGCACCGTCGTCCGCACCATTAACCGCCCACCTGGTTGCAAGTCTCTTCATTGATTTAAGGCAGAGGCAGCTCGCTCGGTTGCACCTCCACCCGCAGCAGCCTGGCAATTCTGGCTCACGTTTCTTTTGACATCCTTTCCTTGCTCCTCTCGCAGGCTCACTTCCATCTCAGCTCAAATCGCAGCATCGATGAAACCATCGCCATGCATGGTGTAACCTCCGCCCGACAAGCGCCTACATTTCTGAGTCCTGCACCTTGACGTCTTGAGCGGCCTTTCCTTGCAGGACCATTTTCATCATGAACGTATTTATTGGCTTCGTCTTCGATGCGTACTACGTTGAGACCGAGCTTGCCGAGAGTGGCGGGAACGAGTTGCGCGACTTGCGGCTCGGGTTCCGCGGCAAGGCCGTCGAAGTGGAACCGAGCGACCGGTTCCAGCAGGTTATGGATCACATGCTAGGCGGCAACGAATTGCGGCAGTTAAGTCTGCAGGAGAGCCTGCGGAGGCGGGGCCAGCCAGGCGATCTCGAGTCGCGGGGCTCGTTGCTCGCGAAAGAGATCGAGGCCTTAAGGTAGTCTTGATTCGTTGGAGCATTGTGGTGTTGAAAACACAGGCGGGAGCACGACTCTCAAAGGCTCCGAGCTGTAACAGGTTGTCGGATGCGAGTTCAGCATTGAGCGTTGAGCGGGGAATGATGTGAGGGCCATCGGGGGCCGTGTTCACGTGCATCTGCAATTTTGATAGTCCGATTTGGGACTAGCAAATATTTCGAGGTAGGACATGTGAGTTCTGCGCTAGACGAACGACCTC
>DF236950.1:101354-128080 GCA_000708835.1 Klebsormidium nitens | reverse complement strand
GAGGACTCAGCCTGAGTCTAGTAAAAATAGCACTCGACAATTGCGTATCTGTTTTAGTTAAGGCCTGTCCTTGCATTTGCAACACTAAGGGCCCGCTAAGAGTATAGAGTGAGATTCACTGTTGCAGTGTTGAAAGGCTGTATAGAGAAGTATGCCGTATATTGTGGCCTGGCTCGTAGCTCTACCTCTAAAAGCAGTCGACCGTCCGACGCGCACGTTACAGTTGGATCGATCAATACTAGCGTATACGCAACAGCGTGAACAGAGAAAGCCTCATGCAATCTAGCTGGCGGCCAGCTCCTCTAAAATGCTATAGGATCCGTACAACAGGTTACTTATGCCGCCAAAACTCTTCACAGCTGCATGGTGCATGTAATACCAAATCTTGGTCAAGGACAAGCGCACCACTGGCAATACGCTCCAAACTGAAAGATCGTGAATCGACCTTCAGAAGCCAATCCACAACAATCGAGAAGTGTCGCTTGTGTTCCAGACATTGACAGTGCAAGGCTTCAACAAAGACCTCTCAACAACCTCAATTTGACGGCAGCTAGACAAAATCTTGTTACAACAACCCTGGTTCCAACTTGTCTTCACTTCTGCATGATCAGCAACTGAATGAATGCTAGACTCCAAAACCTGCTGACCTTAATCAATCAACTCACTGAGGGAGGCAGGTGCGATTCAACTACTTTCGTAACCCCCGATAGAACAACTGGCGACTCCAGGAGCTGTTAAGCGTGAAACTCCGAGTCCTGCCTAAATGTGCGGCTTTCTCTGTACGATGCCATTGACTACCCTTATTGCAGGAGTCACAAGAAGCGCTGCCGCTTTCAACCATAAGCCTCAACCTAGTTTACAATCAGTACTCAAATGACGCGTCAATCCAGTCCTTTCCACAAGACCACCAGGGGAGATCTAAACTGCCCACCGTGCACGGTCGTCCTGACGCCAAACCCTCAACCTACTAGAAAACTAACACCTCGCCCAGGCTCCCATTTAAAAGCCGGCTCAACCTGTAACGTCTGCATGATGTCGTGCGTAGTGCTACAGCGTTTTGTCGCGCTCCGCTTGCATTGTACGTCCTCGCCTGGGGGTCCTTCGAATTGCCCGCTCGGAACTTCTTACTTGGGTCTAACCCCGGTTCCGCACCTTCTTCACAGTTTTCATTACCAGGCCCGCTCCCGCCACCTGCCCCACAACGGGCATTCCGAACGCCAGCATCGCCCCCCCGGCGATCAAGGCCAGGCCCAGCTTCTTGTTCCCCCCCTTTTGTTGTACCTCAGTAAAAGCCTCCCCCCCGGAGGAAGTGCCGGGCAACACCGACCTCGGACTGTCCTCCGGGGAACTGTCCGACCGGATCTTTGTGGTGATGTTTGCGAACGACGCGGCGCGCGACAGGGGCTGCCCCGCAGCACGCGCGCCCGCATACTGGCTGACGCCGGGCTCGATCTTTCTGACGGCGTTCCACATGCCCTGCTTGATCCCCAGCTTGGCGACGTCCTTTTGAATGCCCATCTCCTCCCAATGCGTCAGAATGACCTCGCACGCTGTCATGCTGCTCCCGTCCTTGGCCATCGTGGGGCGGATGCGCCAGGACGACCAGAAATCGTCCACCCGCCGCGGCTTATTCTTTTTTGGGACGCGCGAGTCGTCAATGCTCTGCAGACATGGGGGATGTACGTCAGGCACTGAATCCTTGAGAAACCTTTTGCTCTCAAATCGCTTGGCAGCGTGTTCCAGAGTGCACTTCAATCTGGAACAACTGAAGATACTGAGACCCGGAATGTTGCTGCAAGTGAGATTTGGACACCTGTCTCGGACATTTGGGGGTCAACTCAATGGTTTCAATAAGCAAACTGCTCACTAGCCCTCAAGCGAAGTGTGTTACATGCACAACAAGAGGTGCCAAGTCCAAAGAAACAGTGTGCAAAGCTGGCCTGAAGAGGGGGGCCGGTCTCATGATCAACTCTCACCTTCGTTATGCAGTAGTAGGTGCTGTTCTCTGCCTCCCATATCCTGCGCCCGAAGACGTACTCCCGGGGCTTGCAGAAGAAGGGGAACTGCAGACACGCAAGAGACTGTCAGAAATTTATCTCAGATCCCACATTGCTGAAGCTACCTGATGCAACGATGCCATGCTGGGACTGCATTGCTGGATACATTCTAAGTGGCCAGACTCCATGGAGTTCAAAAGTAAAGGGAACAACTTCAATCCATACAGCGAAAAACTCAGTCCATAAGCGGGGCGCAACTTTCTCCTAACCTGGATGTCAAAAGCTTGCAACAATACAGTGGCACCCAACCTATGCTTCACCCAGGAAACAAGAAAGGGCAATCCACACAAAGTCAGCAAGAGCCAGAAGCTATGGGGGCAGGATTGAGGTCCCCAGAGCAATGCTAATCTAGGGGAGAGGTGGCAGCACATTTTGAGACTCACTCTGCGCACCCAGCGCACGACCTGCGTCCCTGTCTGCGGGCAATCCTCAAGAATGGAAGCATCAGCCAGCATGTCATCCCATTGGGACTGCATGCGGAACTCGTCATCCCAAAAGAAGTCCCGCATCAGCTCCGGGGTGCAGTCCTCAACGACCGTCCGACTCCGGTACTGTGTTGGGCCGTTCTGCATCAAACAATGATTGCTCAGAATGAGGAAAGATGCAGCATATCTTCAGAACATTTGGGCACTACAACTCCGCCCCAAGACTTGGTTGACTGGCGCAAGGAAAAGGAGGCTAAGCTTGGACAGCCCTCTCGGCCGCAAGCTCAAAGTGCACATGCTGATCAGCTCACTCGCAGGACAGCACTGTGAATGTTGTTAGAACAAAAGAAAGGGAATCAACAAGCACAGCATTGCCCTTGCCCATATTCCTTGCCCTTGCCCAATGCAAACTGCAGAAGATCTTCTGGCCTGGCTAATCAGGCCCTCAATCAAGATGAATGAGGTCAACCAGAGCAGCAACAAGCCCAAGTCTACGGAAGGGCATGCAATTGTTGCCAACCCGACCTCTGAAAACTTGTGAAGACCAAAGCGCAGTACTGTGACCTACCTCCGTGTCGCGCCTCCAGGCGACATAAGTCATTTTTCCCGCCTCCTTCTCCATCATCTTCTGCCAGGCTGGCCCTAAGTGCTCTCCCTCAATCAATTGCCGGAAATTCTCCACATCTTCGTCGGTCACAGCACACTGCTCCCGGCGGGCCCTAGAGAGAACAGGAACATATTTGGTCAAACCATCATGCCCTCCCTGATAAATTTGCCAAATAATCAAATCCACAACAAGCTCAGAGCACCTTGCGATCGACCACAGAGGACCTTAGAAAAATACTTGCCCGAGAAAGACAGATCCTAGACATTCCCTTCAAAACAGAAACTTGCAAACTAGACAGTCAAAGTAGGAAGCAGCAGCAGGAGGACTATTCAACCAGCAAGCTTCTGCCCAACACATCCAAAATTGCATCAGGATTCACAATAAGGGCAAACCTGCAGACTTCCTTACCTCTGACTAGCGGTGTCAATCACAACATCTGCTTCCGCTGCTGGGGTGCTGTGACCCCCTCCATCTTGTGGCAGCACCCATCGGAACCACCTGCCCAACCCCGCCTGAGAAACCGCTTCGCTCTGCTGAGCCTCCACCTCATGCGCCGCCCGCGGCCACATCCACATGGAATACTTATTCCATCCTGCCCTCAGGGCTGGAAACGCTGCTAGGGCGGTCAAGGCTAACCAGACCCTCCTTGCCCCAAACCCAGGGGGCGTCGTCCACACTAGCCTAGTCCTGCTGCGCAGAGCAGAGAAGAGGGTGCTAGAAGTAACCCAGGTAGGTTTCCAGCTCCAACCCACAACCAGACCCGCAGCTAGGGAGGTCCAAACCGGGAGCAGCCAGACGAGGGCGTCGAGAAACGCGTCCACCGATGCGAGGCCCACTCGCACTCCTGAATGCTTCAGAGGGTAAGCGGACGCTGTGTCAAGAGCGAGCGCTAGGACTGTCATCTTGGCAGAGATCTTGCAGAAAAGACCTCAAAGAGGGTAAAGCTCAACACATAGCCTGAAAAGTATACGATAGACTCCGCAGTGCGCTACAGTTGTGCGCTCTCAGTGAGACTGCTGTGAATGGTTGCCCGTATCGGGGCGGGCACTGGGCAATCCTGCAAAGACTGTTCTCAAGGGCGCAAAGATGTGGCGCGAATGCCCGCTCCCCACACAAGTTTTCGATCCACTGCAGCTTGCTTGCCCGAAAGTTCCCCTTGCAGAGACTTGCGATAGGCAATCCTCCAACGTGAGCGCTGCTCTTGGAAATGGCAACGCCTGCGCCCCGCAAGGATGTCTCTCCAACGTCTTCCCAGCTTGAAAGCAAGCGCCACGAGGGCCAGCTTCGGAAGATTGCTGCATGGGGAGCTTGGAAGCTCGTCTTCCTCTTTTCGAGGATCTTCCCTCCAAGTCGTTGGGAGTTGCAGCTGGCCTAATTCAAAGGCCCTGAAAAGTGTGCAAGTTTCGGCAACAAGCAACGCGCAAAACTCTGACTGGCGAAGGAAGGGGCGTCTCAAACGCGCGGGAGGAATCATGGAACCAGAATCTATACGCGCAACGCAACCGCGAATATCTGCAGAAATAAGGACTGTTTCAAAAGCGCAGCGGTAAAGCTGTGTATACCGTTAGATCCTCAAAATGATTATCTCAACCGTTGATTGGCTGTGGATGCGAACCCTGGACCCAAGTGCCAGTTGACTGGTCCGCTTGATTTTCTTTTGTGGATAAGGGTCGATGATTGGAAGGTTGTTTCTCAGATCGGTTGTCAGAAAGTTGAGCCCTGCCTTCCGAATCTTTTCGAAGTTTGGCGCAGCCATTGGACGCCACGTGGAAAGTTCTAAAATTGAACCCGAACAGAAGCTGCCAGGTCACGACTCATCACTGAACTGTTTTGACAATAGAATAAGGGCTCTCGTTAGGGGCTTCGAAAGACCAACAGTTAACCGGGCGGTATCGGGCGATATATCAGATTCAATTGAAGTGGCCGGGACGTGCTTTGAAATGCATGATCAGGGCAAATTCTGAAGACCGATGGGAGGCAGGGCGCCTAAATCCAAACCTACCCTGCGACATCACCGTGGATTCTGAAACCCTAAACTAAACCCAAAAGGGGCAGGATTTTGTAGGGTTTTCAGCTTTCTGCTCAGGATTGAAAGGATTGCCTTGATCAAGAAAGCGGTTCAAGACTTGAGCCAATTGAGGGGAAGGGGCGGCAAACCTTCGAGCAGAGCCCAAGGCTAAAGGTTGAAGCGCTTGGAACCCATTGAAGCATCAGAACTGATAGAAGAAGCGATTGATTGTCCTGACACTGCTTTGTCATAACCCCTTGTGAGATGGGGGCTGGCCGCAGTACGTCCAACAGTACGTCCAACAGTACGTACAACTGCAGTGGTCTTGCACTTTGAGGACGGAAGCTTATGCTGAATTGTGAATCATTCGGAGGCAAGTGTCCCTCACAGTGACGGAAGAACTCGAAAGTCGACGTTGGCGATACATCAAAGTCTAGTGAGGCGCTATGGCTTCCGCTGACAGGGAGGGAGCCACCGGGCTGGGTGATCTTCCAGAAGCATGCATCTCGGCAATCCTGAGCTGCATGCAGTCTGCGCAGGACGTCCTGCGTGCCAGCTCTGTGAACTCCACTTTCGCTGCTGCCGCCGCCTCGAATGCTGTTTGGCAAGCCCTGCTTCCAGCTGGCTCTGAGGAGGCAATTGAGCGCGCGCTGTGGGACAGGCTGTCCCCTTACGATACTAATGTAGCGCATGCTTCTTCCCAGCCTCTCCAGCAGCCGGCCGTGCATCAAATTATGGGGCATCTGATTGCCGGGGTGCAGCCGGGAGGGGTGCCCGGGGGAAGGGGCAGGTTCCGGGGCAGGCCCCTCCTTCTTGTGCCCAACCCTCTCTCAGCAGCCGGACGGCGCGATGCAGATGCTAGCATCGCACCAAACAGCCGTCTGGCCAATGAGACGGTTAGTGCAGGCCAGCACGATGTGGTTGGCCCAGGCACAATTGCCGGCTCTGCGTCACAAGGGGAGGAATGGCAGGAAGCGACGGCGGATCTCGGTCCTCCAGAGACCCCAAAGAAGATGTTTCAGAGGCTTGCGAGAGGGCTGTTAGTTGGAGAGGGCGGCCTTGAAAGTTTCAGGGCTGACGTCGGCTCCGGGGGGGTCGAAAGGATGTTCTCAGTCCTGGGGGCACATATCACCTGGGGCTCAGACACACGGTACTGGCAACGAGCCCCTGAGCATGGCTCTCTTTTCGGCGCGTCGATGTTTCTGAAAAGTGTGTGCTGGCTGGAGGTGAGGTTTTTCAACATGTTGCATTCCATCCAGTCCGTGAGAAGTCCAGTAGATCTGGAACTGTATGAGAGGATCGAAATTACAAAACACCGGACCACTGTGTTCTCTCATGCTTCGATGCCCCGGTTATGTTACACATGAAAGCTCAGGGCTATTCATTGAATGTGGTTCGTTTCATTGTGTGACCCTCAGGAAGTCAATTGCATTCTTCGTGGTCTCATTGGAAGAAGACGTTGTCGAATGACAAGCATTGCCCCTGCAAAACCCACTTGCTGTTTCAAGCCCCAATCTCCTTCTCCAGGTGCGTCTTCAGCGGCGCCTGACCTTGCCTCCTGGAGACTACACCGTCCTTTGGCGTCTGGCGATTCGCCAGCCCGGCCCCTGGGTCCATCCAGTGCAATTTTCTGTGACCACCGGAGACGGTGTCATACTAACCAAACCCCAGTCGTTTGCTTATGGGGACTATCCAGTGAGGCCCGCGGACACCCACCAGTGGACTGAGCTGGAAGTGGGGGTGATCTCTGTGAGGCAAGAGGGGGAATTGGCCGACGAGGACCCAAGGGGGGGCAGTGGGAGGAGTCAAAGCAGAGGGGTGGAAGTCGAGCTGGACTGCATCATTCGGGAGATCGAAGGCGGGCATTGGAAGTCAGGTAAGTGAACTTTATGTGCTTCTGATTGAGATTCGGCAGATCGGTTGGAATTTTCCTGGTCGAATTGAGTCGCAAGTGTTGGTCTCTTTGCTAGTAGATGAAACTCGGGATTGGTTTCAAGCTTGAACGAGAACTTATGTCAACAGAGTGCTGAAGGCCATGTCTTCGGCGGGTCTCATTAATGATGGACTCCAATGGCGGTTTGTTTTAACTAACTGTTGAGAACAACCATCTAGCTCGAAGAAGACCATTGCTCAACACCTTCGAAATACAGAATTATCCAAGACGCCTCATGTGAGATTCGAAAGCGCTGTAGAGGATCCCCGTAGTACTCTTGCGGAGCTTGAATGCTACAAGCGAACCGATATTTCCCTTTGTTTTGTAGGCCTAGACCTAGATTGCTTGATCATCAGACCTAGAAGGACTCAGCAGTCGGTCCGCTCGTCTGAGGCTGGCGGACTTCGCTCTTTCACTGCCAATGCACCTGACCCTCTGGCGGAGCTGGCAGAGACGGCTGCCAACATGGGCGCCCGATTGATGAGATGGATTAGGCGACAATGATACCACACGGCTCATGTGTATCTTTAACAAGATCTTAGGTCAGGGACGTGGAAGCAACTCTGATAAGGACTATCACTAGCGGTGTACATATGATTCTTGCCTTACTCCCATTGATTGACTTGAGTGAATGTCAAATGTATCATAACTCTGAAAAGCTGTAGGACAGTGAGCCTTAATTATACAACTGTGCATATTAGCAAAACCATTCATCACTTATTTGGACATGTGGCCGTTAACTTTTAGGATCTTGCAAAACCATACACTAGCCATTCAATTAGCAAGTCAAAGTCCGTCTCTGTTATACATCCTATATAAACCATGAGCTTAGAACTCCCACCGCTCGTAAGCTGGGCCGGCTACACAGTACTCAGTTATCGCTCAAGCAATTAATCTGCATTCATTCCGTGGCCCGTGGATAATTTCGACGGACCAGATTGCAACATGTGAACCCAGTCCAGTGGCTACCACACTGATTTGAAACTGCTGAAACGTTAGCACATGGTTACTTAATTAGGCGGGAGTCGGATCATAAACCATGTTGGATCGTCAGCAACATGATCATACTACTTCACTGACATGTGTGCCATATCTGCATGCCACATGTATTTGGTATACTACTAAAGCTTTGAATGTGTGAGGCCCTAGCTTGTATATCGCGACAGGCTCGACAACTTGAAGTCATGTCTGTATATAGGTACGTGCGCTGCCTTGTATGGATATACAATTTTTAGGCGGCGCATGCATATGTGACTCAGTCATCTGTATATATAGAGTAACTTAGTCTCATGCAATTAGGGTACCGTCACTTTGTAGTGGCACCCGGTTACAGGTATTTTGGAGGCACTTTGGCGTAAGGGTCTCAAGCCCCCCCCCCCTCCCGGCCTTGTCGTCATTGGCAAGGTCAAGGTCCCAGTCCGGTGGACCATGCTAACCGGGCAAAACTATGGTTAAAAAACACAATCATATACATGAATTCAGCCCCATTTTGGTGCTGAAAAGGACATATTTCTGTCTTGTTCGTGTGCTGGACAGTCTGAACATTGAATTCAAAATGAGGGGGAATCTGCATGAAAAAGCATGCTTCTCACTTGAAACCTGGTTGGAGCTTTGCCCCAAGCAAAAGGCCTCAGGCTCAAGCCTCCCCCCCTGCTAGCCGGGGGGGAGCAAAGGTGGGGAGCTCCCCACCTTTGCTTGGCTGATCCGAACCAAGCCCCCCCCAACAGAATACCTAATTAAGGGGGTGCCACTTCAAAGTGACGGTACCCTTATAGTCTTTACACGAATCACAGACTCGCTAGAAAGCTATTGTCTATATATATAATTGAATGCACTTACATATTCTAGCTCATGCAACCGTCACGGTCTAATGGATTAGTGTACACGGTAAGAGCCTATATAGATAAAGCCTACCGTACTACTGAGGATATGGAAGACGGTTGGGCCTACGTACATGATGCGACGGGCGCGGCCCGGAACTTAGGTCATCACAACTTAATATCGATGATGCATACCGCTCAGTGCAGCTTAACAATCAGCGGCCGGCCTTTGGGGATAGATCATGTTCTGCTGCACCACAGCGCATCAATAGCATTCAATTGAAAGAACAGTGACACTGACTCCGTGAATATATTACGCTCAAATGACGATCCAAGATTGAATCATGCGATGCCACAATGCCTCGAAAATAAAACCAGGTAATTGTTCACTTAGCTTGCACTCACACTCTTTCCTATAAATGTACTGACTCCTGTCACAAGCCTAGCCGGGTGCGACAAGTACTAGATATACGCAGCGACGTAATCCCTTTCACACCAGCATTGTTGTAAGCTCTGGCGAGTCATCAAATGTCTGGAACCCTTATGTATACCAGCTCGGTAAATCTAGAAGCTCTGCACCATGCACGATTGCACCACAAGTGTACAACTGCAGAAGGTTTACCTGTCCTGAGGTTGAAAGACCTGGTCTTTAAATTTAGAAACCCGGTGCCTATGCCACAAAATGTAGATAGAAATACGCAGTTACTTACTCCTCATGCCTAGATCAGCCTGCCATTCCCAGCACTGCCTTAAGGATTACTGTATGTCAAGATATAGAGCCATCAAAGATGCAGCCACCACTATTCACAAACAGATGTGCCCTTTGGTACAAAGCATGGTTGGTATTGGAAGCAGCTCGCTTTAACAGATCGAAGCAGTCGATCAAGTCCCAAACATTACACTCCCTTGCGTGTCCCGCCATTTTCACACTAAACGTCCATCTGCTAGTCACTACCAGTTGCGTGGATGACGCCCTCTTCAAGAGTAAGCGGCTCATCGCTGTTCACTAATGCTGAGCTCTATTGCTCGCTCGAGCAGAAGCTGCAGCTGGCCCACGTCTCTTATCTGCATTCACAGGGTAACATCAGGAACACATGCTAACTGCTCTCTTTGAATGAAACGATATTTCCGACGAGTCTCAGTATATTCAAGACATAATAGCTTTTGCACGCACGCAAAAGAAAACCTGCTGTCCGTAAGTCAGCAAAGAACGTGTAAGAAGAGTCTGCTTCCCGTTGGCTTACTCCAAGCCGTTCTCAAAGCAGGGGAACAGGCCAAGATGAACCGCTTCTTTTGGGCTTCCCAAACACACACTCTCGAGGGTCAGCAAAACCCGTCTTGAGTACGCAACCTTACAAAATTCCACATCAGCTTATGATGTACTGGCAACCAAGCCTTACAGCTCTTTGTCGCGGACACAAGCTTGCACACAGAGCAGGCGTCGCAGAGGCAGAGTAGGAGAGACCGCCAAAGACACTGAACTGGCTGCGAGATTAGGGACACTCCCGACAACATCCGCCCGATGAGGGGACTCACATAAGGGCCGCGGAGAAGTTCGAGGACGGCCTGCGCAGCCGCTGCGTCCATGAGCAGGCTGCGGTTGCGGCGCTGCAGTTGTTGCAGCATGGACTGGCTCGTGATGAGCTGCATCTGGAGGCCCGCCGCCTCGCCAGCCGCCTCAGCCGAGGCCTGGTGAAGCTCCTCCATCTGCACGGGGAGCAACAACAGTAGCGTGAGGCACCCAGATAAGAGCAAGTAACAACGTTCAAACGAAAGCGAAAACGGGGCAGCAACGCCGGATTCTTGAGAACTACCTCGAGCTGTCTTTGAGATGATAATTCGCCCTCGACTAAGAAAGACCGAACGCATAATGCACCAGCAAACGACGACTGAGTGGTCATGAAATGAGTTGCGGCGTGAGGAGGACGGAGTTAAAAGCTTGTTGCGATGAATCCTTTAAAAAGGGCGCCTCCTACTGCTTGCATCCTACAACACAAGGGTGGGACTTTCACCCAAACAAGACGGACAGCAAACAAACTCTCCGTGTTCACTTTGAGAAACAATGTGCATTCAAGATCTGCACTGCGCTGTGATCACCACGCCCTACATCAGGACTGGCTGCGGAAAGCCCCGGATCTTGGACGTCACTTTCCGGCAAAGCTGGAACAGCGAGCGCTTTGTGCGAAACCACCTCTTAGTCCTCGTACTTTTCAAATGGATGCGAAGTCGGAGCCGGAGACGGACAGAAAATGGCTTCCGGGAGGGATCTGGACACCACCATCATGCCGCCGTTCTGTTTCTCCAGGACTCTTACCTTGGCGTTCTTGTGCGAGATGTCGCGGAGCCGGCGCGCCATGACGTCCACCTCCTCCCGCTTCTGCTCCAGCTCCTTCTTCATCGCCTCGCGCTCCGAGGCGGCCGCCTGGAGCGCCTTCTCGATCGCGACGACGCCCGACTCGTTCCCGCCCCGCTCCAGGCCCAGCACGCGCACCATGGCGGACAGCGCCTGGCTCTCGCTCGCGCTCGTCTTGTCGTCCGCATTCGACTTCTTCAGCCGCGCTTCAGCCCTGTGGAAGCGTTACGCGGGCGTCAGGAAGGAGGCTCTAGGGCAAGGATCTTCCGCTGTGCCTGATAAAAGCGACAGCGCTTGCAAGAGACTGTCCCTTAGCTGATAAATAGATGTGATAGAGATTCAGAAAAGCAACAGCGGTGCTCACAGCTGATCTCTATCATCTTACCGGATCTTTTGGAATAAATGTTCCTTGCACAAGAAAACAAGCAGGAATCACCACGGCACCGGGAATCCCACCACTCCGGTCCATTGTGGGGGCTTCGCAATCTCTGAGATCTAGGACCAGACCAGAGCCGCGAATCAAGATCCGGTCAGTCCGAGAGCGCTCGATGCCTGCTCACTTGTCCGCGCGGTGCTTCTGCTCCGCGATAGCCTGTTCCAGCTCGCCGACCCTCTCCGCCGCCTTGAGCAGGTCCCGCAGCCGCTCCTCGTCCCTAGGCCCCCCCAGCTCCCCCCCAACTCGGCTCACCAGCGCCTCTAAATCCGGAGCCCCTAATGCCAGCGCGCCCTCTCCTTCCGCCCCCTTCCCCTCCCCGCTCGTTTTCTCCCCCTCGGGACCTTTATTTCGATCCACTCTGTCCCCGTCCACGCTATTCGTTTTGCCCAGCTTCCGGTTGGCGATCGGGACGTCTTCCCGGGAGTTGTCGTCGGTCTCGGCCGGCTTGCCGGGGGCTCCCTCCGGCCGTACCCACGGTTTCTGGGGATCCGCGGCGGGGGAGCCCACGTCGGGCGGGGCGCCCTGGAGGCGCTTGAGCTTGCGCTGTAGGGAGGCGTTCTCGGCCTCCAGGGTGCGCACTTTCCCCTCAAGGGAGTCGAACTGTTGATGCCGCTTGATCATGATGCGCACCTGGAGGAGGTGCAAGAAGTCGCTACCTTGATTCAAGGTGTGCTTGACAAGGAGAAGCCTTTAGCTGAGGTGGCAAGTGAGACACTGCAAGTGATGAGTTGCTGATAACTGGCATAGCTGGAAGTGTGTCAACGACCGAGGAACAACCACCTTCGTCGCTGATGCACAAGTGTTGGGATCGTACAATCCAATCATAAGAACCAAGAGGGCGACAAGCCCGCTGAAATGTGCAAGCCAGCGCTTCTCTTGCAGAGCCCAGCAGCAGCCATAAAACACGATCGATTGGCAGCCCGTCAAATCCGTGACATGTCCAAGTGCGTACTTCGAGGTGGCCAGGAGAAAGGGAATCAAAGCACAAAAACAACCGAAACTCGCGCCTCTCCTAGTGTCAGGAGCCAGCAGGAGCGAAACAGCGGGTTGCAATGATGCTTGAATGTGTAGGAAAGCCTGCAATACCAAACTCTACCTAGTCTAAAAGTGTCAAAGCGAGCAGCCCTATCGACCCAGCCGAGCCCAACCAATCCTGCGAACGGGTGTGCCTACCTCACATTGGAACCAGTACCGCACTCTCACCTTCTCGACAGAGCCAATGTTGGCTTCGCGCAGGAGCTCGAGCATGCGCTGCACCTTGGAGTGCTGCACGTAGCTGGCCTGCAGGTCCTTGCTCAAGTCCTCCACCTCGCGCGTCTTGTTGTCCAGCTGCTTCTGCAGCTTCTCCTCCTCCCAGTCCTTGCCCTTACGCTTGTCCTTCACGGCGTCCGCCAGCTGGAGGGCACAACGCCAGCAACGACAGTCAGGCACAAGAAGAGGGCATGAGGCATTTGCAACCACTTGTTCGATCATTATCAATATTCTCCATCCTTCGCACAGAAGAATTGGCTTTACAAAGACCTTGTACAAGGAAAAAAGAACAGACGAAGAAAGTCCAGCACTGAGAGTTGCGCGGCTCGACTGCGTCTTGTGTAAGAACCTTGTGTCAGGTTTCACCAAAGAGCAACTTGCAGACCTAACATCCCACTCTGGTGGTAGCTCTGTACTGCAGTGATGCAGCTTGAAAACAATCTCTCTAATGCCGCACTTCGAAGATGTTTTGCCACTCTGTCCATTATCCAGTCTTTCGCTCGAACCAGCCACAGAAACTGCGCACGAGCGACGCAGACGCAGAAAGACCCGTGATGGTTTCAAACCAAACCCGGGTTTGTGCTCTGCCTCACCTCGTGCCTGAGCCCCGCATTTTCCCGCTCCAGATTGGCCAGCACGGCCTCCAGCTCGCGCAAGCGCAGCAGCCCCGTGTCATGCGCCTTGCTCGGGGCCTCTCCCGGGTGCTGCCCGCTGCGTTGGTGAGCTAGCTCCTTGATGCTCTGCTGCAGCGCGGCTTCGAGGCTCTCCACCAGGCGCGCCTTCTGCAGCTCCACCTTGAGCTTGTCGATCGTCTTCACGTTGAACTCTTTGGCGACCTCCAGGATGGACCGGGCCGCCTGCGATGGGAACGCGGGGGTCGGTCGGGATCCAGCCATTACAGAGAAGGACAGGGGGGGGATTGCGCGTACCCTTCTTATGTAGTCGAGTCTGCCAGCATGCCTCTATCGCTTCCGAGGTGAAGAGGCACAACAAGGGTAACAAGCAACATAGGGTATTTGATCAGCTTTGACTTGAGGTTGTGGAGAGGAGAGGACTTAGCAAAAGAAGCTCAACTGAGCGGGGCCATGCCCGCATCTAGACGACCTTGGCAGCAAATACTCGCATACTCCATTTAGACAAGAAAAGCCCCACTTCGAAGACCAGAGTCTACTTGCAGAGCTCGAGTTTACCGCCCTTGGACAGACGGTCAAGTAGATGCCCTGGGATTGATCACAGCTCCGTCGCCTATTGTTGAGTACTCAACGGCTGTCACCTAAAGAAGCCTCGAAAGAGTAACACGAGTCTTCCACTTGCCTGCGCCTCTGCAGCCTCGATCACCGGGGGCGACACTGGATCAGCTGCTGTCTGTAGCTGCTTCTGCAGAGCCGCAATGGACTCCTCCTGTGCATTCAGCAGCCGCATTGCCTCCGCCACCTGCGCATGCAGCTCCCCATTCTCCCGCCGCAATTGCACCGTCTCCGCCTCCTTCAGCTTCTTCTCCTCCTGCAGAGTCGAAAGTGATGCGTTGATGTCACCATCCGATGCACACTGGCTCCTCTACTAGCTGGTCTTGCTCTGATAGTCTCCTTGAAAGCAACAACATGTTGCAACTCAGCAGCTCTTGGCCTCTGATAGCAAGAACTGCAGTCCCGGCTAACACTACGTCTTTGCATCATAGTCTACACAAATCATTTTCCAACCTACTTAGATTGTTTTCCAACCTACTTAGATTGATGGCCCGCTTTCTCGCAAGTCCAATAACAGGGACAGTCAAAAGCAGCAATCAACCTTGGTCTTGTCAGAGCATGGGGGCACCTTGTTACACTGGTTGTCATCTCTGGCTTCCGGGGTGAGCTAAAACGATCACTTTCCCCAACCCCAACATCTTGCATCTCACACGAATCCATAGATACTCTAAAGCTCTGCACGATGCTGCCGAATGCAGATCATAGGATCAGACACCTACTTGCAGGTGCTCCGTTGCCTGCTTCAGCTGCTCGACAATGCTCGCCGCCGCAGTGATGCGCGAGTCCTTCTCTGCACTTTGCCGCCGCAGCTCGCCTTCCACTGCGTGCACCACCTCCAGCGCTTCCCTTAGCTGCCGCACCTCGTTTTTCAGCTCGCTGTCGCTGTGGGATCCCTCCCCCTCTGTGCCTTTCCGAGCTGCCTCTAGTTGCGCCGCCAGCTCTGTGTGTGCTGCGTCCTTTTTGCTAATGATACTCTCCAGGGTGGCAATGCGCACTTCTTGTTTCTCAGCATCTGCGCGCGCAGCCTTGACTGTCGTCTGGAGCGCTGTGTTTTCGGCAGTCACCTCTGCTAGCTTCTTTTCCAGTTCTGCGACCGTGGCCGCCAGAGCGGCTGGGGGGGCATTCCTGCAACAATTTGAGAGGCTTCAGACGCCAAAAATTTGTCCCTTCAGGGTTGAGGAATGATATACAACTGAGAAGCTGCTCAAAGATGCATTGATCTGGTGAGTTGTTGCCACTGTGAGTCTTGAAAGTGGAAGTCAGGCAGGCTGTCAGACAGCTGCTTTTCAGCCCTTGAATAATTGCGCGCACACAATGGGAGATTACGTGATTGGCTGACCGCCGTTGTCCTGCGATCGAGATCGCTGGTCTTAGATGAGCGGAACGGGACAGCATGACTGCAAAGAAGCAGAATTTGGGTTCCCAGTTGGAGCCAAAGGGAAACGGTGGCAGGGTGTTGATGCAGCACCTCCCAGCGGATGAGTCTCGAGGAGCATCTTCAGGCCTCAGAAGGCTTAATGAAGTTTGAACAGAGGATGCCGTCTAACCGCAGGGCTTCCAGCAGGGAAGAAGGGCCTCCACATCCACAATGTCTGTCTGACATGCCTTTTGAACTGAATCTATGGCCCCTAGTCAGTGTGCAACACCATGCCTGGCAAAGCTCCAAACCAGAGGAATAAACCAGATTCTACCCGTCAAAGGATGGTCAAAAGTGGAGAACCAGGCAGAAAGACACACAAACAGTGTGCATGCTGCAAGAAGCTTTGCAAAGCCAGCAATGCAAACCAAGCTGCAAGTACATGGACACTGCAGCACCACATACTGTAGACTCGCTTCTAAAGACAAGTTCTAAATTGTAGGTCTAAGGGGCTTAAGAGCCTCTGTAAAATGACAGGGCTGGCTGGGGCCAAGTCCATCTCAACAAAGTTAACATCGGAGATCGCATGGTGACACTAATCATTCGTGTTCTCTAGCGTCTAAATCTGCAATCAGGAAACATTGGCTGCAGACTATTGCTTCACAGACAGGCCAAAGCGTGCTCAAAAAGCGAACCGTTCCGGAAGCGTGGCAGAAGGTCTAGATCAAGGGGGCAATCTCACTTAAGCTGTCCAGATTATCTGCAAAAGTGACCACCTCAATCTGGTGATCTGCGTGGCATTGTAGCAGAGCTTCTGATTGCATTCTTCACCAAATCAGCATCCAAACCACTTTGGTGCTTGCAGCTCCCAGGCAGACATAAACTTCCTGCTTGACAAGGTTCCTCACCCTGACGGGCCTCTCGGGGTCATTGGTGGCAAAGCCTGAGCTGCATCAGGCATCGGGGTCCTCGGTGGCAAAGCCTGGGTTGCATCAGGTCTCGCTGTCGCCCCAGTCTGCTGCTGGATGGCTTGCAATTCTGTGCGCAGCTTTCCGATCTCCTCCTCCTTTTGGATGACCTGGACAGGAAAGCACAGATCCGGAAAGTGGTCAAGTGCTAGGACTGCAGACTATCAAGGTGTCTGCGGCAGCCAGGTTCTGTGAGGATGGGGAAGCGGGTGCCACTGCCCGCAACAGAACGCACTGGCCAAGATAGGAGAAAGGGGCGCGATATGCGGCCAGATTCTCCTTAGCAGCATGAGAATGCAGACCCACTCGGATTTCATCAATTAGCAAGTCTTTTTCAACACAAAATTCAGAAAGGTCTTCCCCGGCGCAGATTCCAACAGGATGTACATAAGCTGCAAACGATGGACATTGTCTGCACATACACTTAGTGAGGGTCCCTCTCAGCAGCTCCCAGTATCTCTGGAGTGGAAGCACTGCTCACCAGCTTGGCAAGCGCCTCGTCCCCTCGAGCGGCCACGCCCTCCGCCGCGCCGTCGACCTCCTCTCCCTTCTCTTTACTCCCTTGCCCGCTCCCGCTGCTGGCCGGTTTGTCATCCTTGGCCCCTGGGGCGCTTGCGCCCTCTACAGGCTTCTGGCTTTCCTGGCCGGCCTGCTTATACTCACTCACCGGCGTCTCCTCCCCTGTTTGCAACAAAGAAGCGAGCCCCTGTCCTCCGGCAGCACCCCCCGGAGCTACTACATTGGAGAACACCCCCTGACTCCACACTGATGGTGACACGATGCCGTGGCCAAAAGTGCTGGCTGTGCTCGCGGGCATGGAACCCGCCGCTGGGATCCCACCCTGCTTCCGGCGCACCTCAACAGGGGGGATAGAAGCCGGTGTCGCAATCCTGTGCTTCTTTTTCTTATACCGATTCAACCGCTGCTGGCTGGCCTCCACAGACTCAGAAAACTTTGTTTTTTGCACTGGCTTGCCGCTATCAAACAGGTGAGCCTCCAGCTCGTGCACCAGCTCAAGCAGCTGTCCATTCATCTTGAGAATATCAGCAGGTTCTACTGCGTCTGCTTCCTCCGCTGTCTGCCCCCCTCCTTCAAGGAGATTCCCATTGGAACCGACCGACTTAATCTGGCCACCACTGCTGCCAGGCAGGGCACTTTCGTCCTTGTCACTTATCTCAGCCCGCTTCAGGCTGGGTTGCTCGCCAGGATCACTCTCCTCTGGTTTCCGCTTCTTGCTGGAGGTCATGCCGACATCACCAGCAGAGGAGTCTGCAAGACAGGGTGGTGCAGAGGCTTTTGACCCCAGAATGCGAAAACGAATCGATCAAGCCCGAAAATCGTGATGCTAGGAGGCTTTCACGATGGAGCAAAAGCTGCTACAAGTTGCTCAACATTGTTGACTAGGCCAATCATCTGCCCGTACTAGGTGCAAGGTAGCTCCTAATCGCAGGTGCTTGCACTCCGATCACCCAGCTAGGCAAACCAGACCAGACTCTCTGTTTCCATCCTTGAGCGCCAGAATCAAAACCTTTATCAGAAACAGCAAACTCTCAAGAAATTGCTGATTAAGGTGCGGCTCCGTCGCCCTCGTTGCAAGAAAGACGTGGCTGCCAGTTCTTCCTTTAGAGTTGACCAATGAAGACAGCCACAAGCGAAATAAATCCGCCTCCATCCTGCAGCGCCTCTCATGTTTTGACAACACCTCTCTTGAGTAAGCAATCAAGGAGACGGACTGCCTGAACTAGCCAGCCTACTGAGCAAGACTTATAGTGGAAACCCCACATTGACGGCATATGCGGCCATGTCCATTCAGCTCTCCTGCTTGATTTCCACATCAAATTTGGGACTGAACGATGTGATGCATTGCACCGACTAGCTCCTTCCATTCTCTCCATCATACGGAGATGTCTAAACTCTCGACAAAGAAGCCCTTGTAAGCTAGGTATTGCGAGATACAAGAGAAGCTGAACCACCTGCATTTCAATTCCTGTGAGGATTCAAACTGGAGCTGTGCGATTCCAGGGACACTCCAATGGTAATGACACTCTACGATGACAAGCCTCCTCCATCGAGCCATGATTCTCAGCCACTCGGCAAATTCTTCTTGAACGAACCAGGTGATTACCACCCCTCTGGGGCGGCAAAAGATTGTTCGTCAGCTGCGCCATTCGTCGGGTCACAGTGAGGTGATGGAGAATGAGAAGAAGTGGAAAACATTCTTGATGCTCGTTAAATCCACTGGTTAGCAGTATGACCTGGTTCTGAGGAAGCTCCCTCTGAGCCAATCTGTTCAAACAGGCAATTTCCTAAAAGTGGGGCATAAAGGAGGGCTGCTCACCCATCCCTCCTTGCTGACATTCCACAACAACCTCCTCCATAATCGGTGCGTGCCTCAGAAAAAGCAGAGCTCAGGGTCAAACTTTCCTGTGCTCACCCTGAAACCTTCCACTCTTGAACTACACTTACTTGATTTGCAAGAATGGCATGGGCCCGGTCAAAGGGCTCTTACGGTTCGGCGACCGCATCCGCGGTGCTTCGGACTATCTCAGCTGCTTTGCAACACGCAGCGGGGCCATAAAGATCAACTAAAGATAGATCCACCGTAGTGGCCGCAAGAAGCAACCACACTGCGCCATCACCCGCCAATCATCTGGCTTGGCATCTCGGGAGAATGACAACCATTCTGGGAGTCGATGGTAGGTCAGAAAGTTCATGCCACTTTTGCCAGACCACCGACATCATGGTGCGCAGAACTGAATGGTGAACCTTTTGAATGAAATGATGTGGTCCAACGACTGGCATGGACCCAGGTGGAGGAGGACGCCTTGTCACATTCGCCACGGCCTTGCTTTTGACAAAAGTTTTGTCAAAACCGTGCCAGGCGCGAGGCACCATGTACGGTACGTGCATGTGAACGACAGGTATCATCATCATGAATCATTACATGATGTCCTCGTGCTGGGTACCGGAAAACCGGACCTCGGAAGACATGTGAATAGGCTTCGATAAGTGGACCGGGGACCCGTCGCCGGGCCATCTGCAGGCTCTTGCAAAGTAGATTCGGTACGGGCTACGGCCCACGCGCTTCAAAAACGTCCAATTAGAGCATCTCACGGCTCAGATTGGTTTTAAAATTCGTTGCGGGTCCCGCAAGAAAAGTTAAAAGACACCTGCTCACGCAAGGCCCAGGTTAAGCTGCACGTTAATTATCGGATTTAGCCCAGAGAATCGCTCCGGAGCAGAAACTCATGGCATGTCTGTCCGAACTTCGAAGCGCTGTACCTGGCCACATGACTCCACTGACATCGACGACAGACGGTCCATCAGTTGGGTTCGAAGCTTTCTGTGTTCACCATCGATGTTTAGCAAACGGATTTCGGACGCAGTAGGTATGCGAATCGCGATCATGTCCCCGGAACCTGGACCGGGTTTCAGAGTTGGTTTGCCTGCACGGTTTGTTACGGTAGATTGTGACCGGCCGAGACTGCTCTTGTAGCCTGGCTACGTATCAACCGTTGGATGTTGACAATTCTACTCGTCAAAATGGATCTCATGGTCAGAGCTCATGGTTGAAGATTGGCGACCGTGACTTTGACAGAACCCGCGGAAGGAGAACGTGTACCAAATTCGGACTTTTTGAGACCCCCACCGGTTTGTACCCAGGACCGCGCAAAGTATGTAGCTCCTCCCGGCTGTACTGGGGCCAGCAGGGGACCAGCACTCGCTCCCCGGTGCCTCCCACAGACCACAGCGGTTAGCGGTTCAGGTACACTGTACCGGGTACGAACTTTAGCAAGTTCAGGACCCCGGACTCACCGACCCGGGCCCCGCGCGCGGTCGACAGGGTACTAAAGCTTGGGAGGGTCCAAAACGTGCGAATTTGGTCCACGTTCTCCTTCCACGCATTCTGACAACCGCGAGCAGGAACACTGTCCACCACTCCGAGTTGTTTGACTGGGTACCGGTACCTTGTTTCAAGTTTCAACTGGGAGCCTGGAGTTGCTACAGCTAGCTGAGGACCGGTGGTACAGAATATCGACAGAGTGCAGCTGCCCCCCGGGGCCCGGCAAACGTCAGTCGGGACTCGGATCGATATGGAGCTTGCCGACTGCGAGTCCCCACTGTCCAGTCTCGACTCTCGACTATCAAGTCTCGACCCCGGTTAACGCCATTGTGTGTGACCCGTTCGATAAATCGATCCTTGAGATTCAACACTGATCCGTGTTTACTGGCAGTGGAAGAGCGTATATTACGGTATAATGCTTTCAACAGTGTCAACAACAGACACCTCTGTGAATCTTCTGAGCCAAGTTACTGTAGACCTACGGTCTACCTACTAGCTGTACGTTTCCTGCGGCGTGCTATCATGCATCCTGCGGCAAGATTATAATGGATTTTCCCCGACACCCCTGCCACTGGCCCAACCGACCCCGTGAATGATGCAAACGGTACCGATGTCAAATGGTACCCATGGGTGTCAGGGTACCGTCGTTCATGGTAGGTACCTCGCTGAGTTCGTCCAACTACGGTACGGTACCCGCCTGGGTTTTAACGGATTACCGGTATGCTAGGTACAGGTACCGCTTTCCGGAGATCTCCTACGTGGAAGATCTGACACATGTAAATCATGAGCATCGATCAGCCTTTTGTGCCGCGGATCAGAATCCAGATCATCGAGAATCGTCAGGACTCAGCGGTTTGAATAAACCTGATGCGAATGTCAACAGGCCCGGGCCGGCCGGGAACTTGGTTGAAGGGCCAGGTGGGGGCCCGCGGGGCCGGCGGGTGCCGGGTTGCCTCAAGGGGGTTGCGTCCCGGTTGACCAAGTCCCTAGGGCCTCATTGCTCAATACTATTTGTCCCGGGGTGCCGGGGTGCCGGGGTGCCACCACGGTACCTGGGTACCTACGTCAATTCCATTCACAAACAGTAGCTAGGTTGAAATGAAATGGCAAGCTCGAGCCTCGTACCCGTACCTACCGTAGGTACCTACCTTGAGATTCCGTGCACTCTTGAGAGATGTACGGACCACGGTATGATAAGTAATATCGGGATAATGGATTTACCCTGTATACCGGGCCCCGGGGTCCGATAATCGTTTAGGTATTACCGGTACCTATAATTGACGGTTACGTTCTTACACGTGTGACTGATTTATAATGGGTCCGGTGACCGGTCCTCAGAAGCTGAAGGTAAATTTCAATTAACTTTTAAATAAGTGCGTGCCCAAAATCCCGGATGCTCGGCCCGGTTGAACCTCAGAACTCGCAGTCTCGGGAGTGTGATGGTAGCGAGGCCACACTGCATACTCAGCACACTGACACTGCAAAGCGCAGCGCTGAGCGCAGCCCAATCATTCCGAGTCTCCATTGAAGTTTGAACTCTCTCTAGAAATGTCAAACCGTAGTCCACGGACCGCTATATACCGGTGGTAATAGATACATCTCCTCGACTAAGGACAGTGCTCGGGGGGACAAAAAGATAACCAACATCCTAAACCCGGAATTGACACGCTCGGCAACCGTATCACCACCCTAACCCCTAAAACTACCCATCCCCCGGGCGCCTTCCTTCCAACCCCGACCTGTCAACCTAGCCGGTTGATGGGTCGGGGAATTCCGAATTGGGGTATTAAAGGAATACTACGATACATGCATGGGACAGGAATCAGGATACCTACCGTCGGCGTAGGTACTAGCCTCAGGAGGATTGCAATAGCCCAATGAACTTATGAAGGGCTGCTGACTTGCTTCATCATTGAATGATTCATGCAGAGGTCCGTGCAGTGGCGGCAGCGCCAGAATGTTCTGTCCTGGCGACCCTGTCCCAGGAGACACTCTTGTGACTGGGGCAGTCAAAATCCTTTGCACTGAAGATCCTCATTTAAAGGCGCAGCGGGGAGCCAATCTGGTACATCTTTGGCGGTCTGGTGCAATCGTTGTCCCGTACGATGCTCATAATGTGGCCTCCAACGTGCCGGACAAACCTGCAAGAGATACCACCGTGAGGACCATAGTGGGTTTGAGAGCGTATCGAGGACCATGCTGATTGGAAGTTCCATGTTGAGCTGACTTTGCACTCGTGGAGAGCATCTTCTCTAATCTCAGATAGAGCTCCTGTTGCGGCCACTGCCGTGGAGTGCCATTGCTTGCAAGCTTTGTCGACCTGTGCTGTCCCGCGATTAGTTTGCACAGAGCGACCTGAACCATTTAGCTGCAAGGGAGTGATGCCCGCGTGCACCCTCTTCCAACTGGATCACTCCTGATCACTGTCTGACCGCCACTGAGACTGCATTCCTGTGGGGAATCGATTTTTCTTGCAGGTTAACCACTGGTCCATCTTTCACTTTCAAGTTTTGCGCCACAGATTGCTGATATCACAGATCACAACTCGCATTCTTCCAGGTACGGATTCTGGCTCCGGGGGAAGGCCCCAAACGCGGCAGGGGGGGCAGCCTGAGCAGCCGGCAGGCCCTCCTGCACAGCCTGGTCCACATCGAGGTAACCATATCCACCGATATTGCACCAATCGTTCGCGCGCGTCGCACCCGGGTTGACGACAATCATGGGAGCTTTCAAATTCTGACGAGGATCTCATTGCACTTTGACTAGAGCAAGACACTAGACTGCTCTTTATCCGATGCTTGGACAAGACGTTACAGAGCACACTATTGTAACCTGGAACCACTTATAAGACCTGAGGGTTGTGTGCCTCCATGTACAGAGCTGGGCGGTGGACCTGTCCTGGGACATCATTGCCCGCTTCGGGCCCGCTTGCGCAATGCCCCGCGAGTTCTTCGACGAGTTTGTCAAGGTGGCCGACGATGAGGGCCGTCACTTCCAGGCGCTAGAAAGGCGGCTGCGAGACATTGGGTCATCCTACGGTGCTGTGAGTCTTGCTAATTGAAAAGAGCAATATTTCCTACCTGCCCATCATATTGAGTTAAGTTTTCTCAGTCAGAGCCAGAGCTTGGCGTTGTAGTGGCCTTCTGCTAACTTCGGCACTCAGCAACACTGAGACATCTTTATTTGGGCTCCTTGTGATACTGTGGTTATCTTCTAGCCCGCTTCATCAGGCCCCGTTTGCCCCCTGTTGTGGTGGACAGAGGGCATCAGACACTAAAAAGACCGCACAGGCTGCTTCGTCTGCATTCTGTTGAACCCCTCCTGGCCTCAACAATTCACTCAGTCCATATCTTGGCAGGCAGTTCCCAGCGCATGATGGGCTGTGGGAGTCGGCGTCAGGAACGGCGGGCGACCTGCTGGCCAGGCTGGCGGTCGAGCACTGCGTTCACGAGGTCAGCCTGACAAACATGAAGCCTGTTCTCCAAATACCTCTTTTTAGGCGGACATCAATCGAAAGTGCCACTGTGACGAGTCTACTCAACGTGCTGACAATTGACTCTGCGAATCGTCAAGTTGATTTCAGTTTCTGCCTGGTACAGCACCTTGAGATGCTGCAAGGGTTGGTTGTATGACCTTGCATCTTAAGCATGTCCAAAGAAGTGGGCAGCTTAAAAACGGATCACTCATGTCTCGGCCGTCTCAGTGGGCCGATGAGTCGATTGATCCGAGAATAGTTAACGAAAAATGCTGAGAGGTGCACTTTTGTCCGTTGGGTCCGCGTGTCCAAGTATGCCATTGTTCAGAGAATCGTTCGTGTACATTCTCGTTGAACGTGCTTGGTAGATAAGCAAAGAGCTCATTTGCAATCCTGTAGATTTGTATCTGATCAAAGCACTGTCTCGCTCCTGCAGGCCCGCGGCCTAGACGTGGTCCCTCAGACGATTGCCCGCTTTCGGTCTGGCGGCGATCCGGAGACAGCGGACCTGCTGGAGAAGACAATCTACCCGGTGCGTTTGCTTTTGCACAGTCCCTGAACTTTCACATTTCCGCATCTTTGCGCTTCTGCGTGTCCCGCTACTCGTTCGTCGACCGGGGGACGTTCGTCGGAAAGCTCACGTGAGCCTGGTTCAACGGTCATATCAACAGCGCTTTTTGGGAGCAAGCCTTTTGCAGCCGGTCTGCCTTCATATAAGAGGATGACGCCTGCGATATCTGCTCACTCGTGCATTTCGAGCGGTGCGGCCATCCTAGCCCCTCCTCATTCTTGGGGTTCGACTCTGGGGTTCTCGTGAGAGTTTCGGTTTTCGGTAAGGAGACAATCTCCTCTGCCAAAGCTCTTGAGAGGTGTTCGCTTCTCTGTCGCTTCTCTGTTCGCCAGTTCCTCCACCTCCGAAAACCAATGAGACACTTCTTCGCCACAGATACCATCGCATTTGGAGGACTTGGCCTTCCGTTAAAGCTTGTCGAGAGGCGCTTTGCTGCCTCTTTGCGCCTTGATCGCAAAACTTCGTCCATGTGGATGCATTGCAGGAGGAGATCACGCACTGCGCGGTGGGTGTGAAGTGGTTCACGTACCTGTGCAAGCGCGACCTCGAGTCAGGGCACACTAACGAAGCGTATCGAGGGAACAATCGGTCCGTCTGTCGAGAAACAACTAGCGCGGGGGAAGTTTCGGCAACGGGACCAGCGGGAATTGCAGCAGCCGGTAGAGAGGAATTGGTTGGAAATCATGCTACTTCTCGAGAAGGACTGACGAAGTCCGGGGGGGGTTTTGTGCCGGAGGTCAGCCCAGACGGCGAGTCCGTGGCACGAGGATTGGAAGCTTGCACGCTGACGGAGCGGCATAAATGTGCTGACACGTGTCAAGCTGAGAAAGCAAGTTCTTTGGGGCCCGACACGTCTGGAAGGCCGCAAGCTCCTCTGGCACCTACGGGAGATAGTAATTCGTCTAGGGAGTCCCAAGCTGGTGAGACGGGCTCAGTGCGAGCCGAGAAAAACGTCGATGGTAAAGGCAGCACATTGCAGACAAGGATTCTGGGTGACGAGACTTCGCAAGTCGCAAAGGGGTCTGGTGACGGAGCGGTGTCCGGGGGCTCGGCGGACGTCCCGAGCGAGGCGGAGCTGAGGCGCTTTGTTGTCTCCAAGTTCCACGAAGTGGTGCGGAGGCACTTCAGGGGGCCACTAAAGGTGAGAAACAGTCCCCCCCTCAGGTTCTTTCTGAGACTGGGTAAACGTTGACGAAGAAGCTCGGCATACCCGTTGCTCGACTGAGCAGCTTTTGAATTGCTCACCCTAGGACAGTCGCCTTCCCAAAATCAGCGATTGCGAGTGTTGCGGAATACGTCAGGGGTAGAGTTGTTCCCAACGAAGTGCACACGCCTCGATGTTGCACTCTGATCCAGCGGGGACCCTCTCTCAAGTGCTTTGGAAACATAAATGTCGCAACCTTGCTGCCCTTGATTTTAAAGTCTCTTGCCCTTTTTCCGTACAGCCCCCGTTCAATCACTGGGCACGTGCCCAGGCGGGCTTCGACGAAGAGTGGTACTTGCCTCTTGCAAGCCCGGCCACTTAAGGACATACTGTACGAGAGAGGCCTTGTGGACGGTTAGGCATAAAAGTTTTCGAATTACCAAGATCCAACCAGCGACGGATCTGTGAACGGGGCCCTCGCTTTCGGGCACGTTGAAAACATGGCGCCGAAGTCTATGAAGCTGAGCATGGCACGCTTGAACTCCAACTAAAGGTCTCGCTATTACAAGGTCATGGCAATTCGGCTGACAGCGAACCAGCCGAGTGAGATCCGGTATTGCCGTCTTGATGCAAGACCGCACCATTGCTGTGCTTGCACAGTTTGCACGCAAAAGAAGAACTGTCTCTGCCACACCATAAGGAAGTCAATTCGCAGCCAAGTATAAGTTGAACTAAGATAAGCACATAGGTACATGTATGTAGTCGACCTGCCGGGCCCGGCGGCCCTGCACAATGCACAACGGCAGCCACATCTCGTCATTCTGGCAGGAGTGTTTACAGCAATCGTCCTGGCTTTTTGGTGCCAGGTGGCATAGTGCGGCTGGGTCGCAATCATTGAATCGACAACTTCCGACGTCTAATTTTATGGTAGGATCTGGCGGCTAGGCCCTCGCCGTATGCACCGTCATGCTAAGCTACTAAAATCACAACTATATTTCTCCATGGATTTTGGAACTCAATTCCAGTCGACGTACGGTTGCATGACACTGTTTCCATATCTCGAATATGCCCTGGTGTCATGCATGATCTTGCGCCTGCAGTCCAACCTGTTTACCATTGAGTAAAAGCATCAGTGCGAATGATGGTGAGCCTGTACGTACGTAATCTTATGCAACGGCGGGCAGGTGACTCAAAATGCCATTTTGTTATAGGCGGCCGGCCGGCGGCCTA
>DF236950.1:32122-100074 GCA_000708835.1 Klebsormidium nitens | reverse complement strand
TGGCGCGCCGGTCTGGCGGCCAGCATGCATTCATTGATATAGTGCTGCGCACCAGGCTCGGGATGGCCGCGCGCTGCGGCCAGCAATCATGTTCTTTGATTGTGGGATCGGCCATGCTCGATTGGAAACCTGCTGTCGGACCCCGCGCCGCGGCTCGATTGGAGACCGAATCGAATCGCGACTAGACTCCTCAAGCAATCATACGATTTGCAAAAGTCCACATCAAGTGCCACGCCGACGTAAAGTACAGTGTTGCATACTACAATCCAATCCGTTATCCTATACAGGCGAGTGTCAAACCCTACGCTAAACCACCGGCCAAAGAGTGGGAGGTGCTGTCAAGATCCGAGACTCTACATCGTTAACTTGCTTCTGTAGCTAACCTAGTCTGCAAGCCGTCAAGAATTGGTGAACTTAGTACTGATTCCTCCTTTGACTTCAGACTGATGAGACGATCTGAGGGTTTTCGAACCCCGTTTCCGAAGCCCACGCGGACCACAAAAGTGGCAACGTTCTTTCCCTCCGGACTTCGTCATTTCAACAGTCAACTTCCTGTAATTCCCATTCAGGCGCTCGGCCTGTGCTGTATATGTGCCGCTTCAACTGCGGGTGCGCTTCTCATCCCTGCCCAGTCTAGAAGCCCCGACGGCTTACGTCTTGATGACCAGGTCCGCCCGCAGGAAGATCATGGTGTTCTTGTCCTCGGGAAACTTCACCGTGCTCTGCCCCTGCTCCTCTTTGCCGCTCTTGAAGGCCAGCTTGCCCCGGGCCACCGACTGGAAGGGGTCCATCGTGTGGAAGCGCGTGAAGAACTCGTACTCGCCAACGATCTGAGAGAGGCAAACACGCGGTCAGAATCGAGCAGTCTGGAAAAAGGGAAATGAGGGCAAAATCAAAAGAGCTGGGTTTTTGCGGGGACTCACTTCTCGAAGCATGGCACATTCTCAACCGAGGAGGAAACCAACCCCTAGTCACATAGAGTGCCCACTCCGACGAAATTAGTGTTCTGTCAGCATGATTACTTCTGGAAGCACTATCGGAAGGCGGTGTCGCCCACGAAATTAGCAAGACGACAATCACGACCTCCAAGTCAACCACGATATCCAACCGCATCCGGGAACTACAGTCGCCCCTTGCATTATGAACGTCTGTTACCTTTTTCGGCCCGTCCCCGTCCCACGGCTTGACGGGGACGTCGATCGAGCCGTTAGCAAGAGGCCACGAGAGGTCCTGGAGGCGGCAGATGCCCGCGGATCAGGTGCGCTACTCAGAGAAATGCTGACCAACCCTAATCAAAAGAGGCTGACCGAGGTAGGTAGATGCACTACTATCGGAAGAGGCTGAGCGGACTAGATGGAGAAAGTGCGCCGACGAAGCTGAGGTTGGCCAGTAGCTCAGAACGCCCACTGACCTTCGCCAGAAGGCAAAAGAGTACTCAACGCAAAGAACCCACAAAGGACGGAGAGCCCACAAAGGGAGACGCCCGTATAGCAGGAGGCCCACATACGAAGCCATCGCAACTGAAAAAGAGTATGTCAGAAGAAAGGAGCCCAGATAATGGTAAATGGCTCCTGACCTTGGACTTTGCCGCAACGCCGTTGTGGATGCACAGCGAGAGGACGCCCTCCGTGGCGCTGTTCTTGCCCGCCTTCTTGGCGACCACCGCAGACAGCGTCTGTCCGCCCAGCACGAACGGCTTGGACGTGATGTGGCCCCCCGGCTGCAGGTTTTGGAACTGGCTCCTCGGTAGCTCAAAGAATATGCTCGCCTGGCGGCCCGATTCATCCATGGGCGCCAGAGTGACGCCCAGCCGGGAGTCGTTGGAGCGCGGGACGTAGCGCGAGTGGGCGGTTTCGGTCTCGGCCAACTTGCTCTGCCTGCAGAAGCGAAGACGGTTTCTTTTAGAACCTGGCGGTCACGGGATGTTTCAGACGTGTGGAGAAGAGTCCTCGTGCAAGAGTCTGAACGTCGTGAGGTTGGAAAAGTTAACGGGCTCGGCCTTTCAAATGGCAGTCAGGGAGCTGGTCTACTGTCTGACTGCCTGGCAAAGCGAAAGAAAACAGCTTCGAATCATTGGGATTCGAAGACGGCCGCAAAGCACGCAGTCCGCCAACGACAAAACACGACAACGCACAACGGCCCCAGTCACCGGCAAGAGGCAACAAACAAAACACCCGCGACAGCATTCCAGCGCGCGGCGGCTCACTTGAAGAAGGGCTCGGCCTTGAAGAAGAGCGCCTCGACGATGAGCCCCCGCCCGACGTCGGAGTTGAGCTCGGGCATGTCGAGCGCCTGGCGCAGCGCCTCGGTGGTCATGAACGGGAAGCGGATGAGGTGCGCCAGCTTGGCCACCACCTTGGCGCGCTGCGCCTCGCTGTCCGGGAAGTGGTGCCGCGACCAGTTCACCTGCCAGCGGACGGGGCGGGTTAGTGGTAAGCGGGCTGACAGAAGGCTGCGAATCTACCATTTTGGCTTTGGACGGTACAGCGGAGCGTACCGAGTTGGCGCCCTGGACACTTCTTAGGACGTGACAGAGTTGCGTGTTTAACACCGACATGCAGAAGAGCGGGTTAAGACGCGAAAGCTGTCGGAAAGTGGTGCCGCGACCAGTTCACCTGAGAGCAGACTCGGTGGGGTAGCGGTAAGCGGGATCGAAACCGACCGCGAGCGAACCATACACGTTCCAAGTACTACAAAGGACGTGACGAAATCAACAGGTTCACAGGCAACCGGAAGCAGACCCGATTGGGACTGGACGCTGCGTAAGACGTGACGGAGTTGTAGATTTGCAAATTGGGACAGGGAGGACAGGAAAGTCGGCGAAGACGCGGCTTCGAACGAAGCTCTTCGCAAAGGGCCTGGAATGCGACAAAGAGGCGGGGTCTGCGCACTCACCAGCGCGTTGAACGCCGTGACCTCGGACGAGATCTGCAGTACGTTGCTCTCCAGGATCGTGCGGACGCCCATCAACGACAGGTTCAAGAACTCGGGCGTCCTGCGAGAAAGCAACCCACGGATGCGAGTTAGACAGGCGAGACATTCCTCTGTCGCATGGAAGTATCTGAAAGCGACCAGCGATGCGGTTGAAGAACAAAAGTCACACAAAATGACCTGCGCTTTCAGGTCTTCTCAAGAGACGATGGGCAGCTTCGAGCACTTACCGATACGTTTTTTCGAGGTCCCGGAAGTGCACCACCAGCCACGAGCGCGCCATGAGGACGAGGTTCTGGATCTGCCCGGGGTCCTGCACCGGGGTTCGAAAACAACCATCAGCATGCGTCATCGAGACACAGTGGCCGAATGTGCTGCGGCTTGCTCAGACATCCGCGCCTTTCTAAGGGTGCTCAAGAGGTAAACTCAGACAGAGCATCTCGCTTTCGAGGGGCGACCAGTTGGGCCTGTTGAAGATCTTTTGCTCGACTGGATCGAGCATTCCGCTGAAGGCCCTCTGTTACCGATCCCATCACAAGCAAGTCAAGGGGATCCCCCGAACGGTCAGGGATTTGGGCCCAGGCGCTCACCTTGAGGTGGCGCGGCAGGTCGAGGAAGAGGCAGGCGGAGAGCGCGTCCACGGTGATGGCGGACAGCAGGCGGAACGTGTGCTTGAAGCAGCTGCTGACGGCGTAGCGGTCGCTCACGATCAGCACCTGCGCCAGCTCCTCGGGGGCCGACGCGCGCAGCTCGGCACTGTACATGAAACGTAACATGTCGAGCACGGGGGCCTCGTCTGCGGGAAAGAAGGGACAAGGAAGGGTCAGAGACACTTGTAGATGGGATTCTGGTGGGATGCACTGGTGAATAGGCCTCGGGAGTAGCTCTCTTGATGGAAGGGCCTAAAACAGGTGGATGAAAGGCTTACTAGGTTGCTCAGTTCCGGATAGTGGAAGGGACAAGCTTTTAGAGACTAGGGGAAACGAGTCCCGCTCCGAAGTCCGAAGCAGCTGTCAAGGCGAGGCAGATAAGAGGGCTCTGCTATTCGCCCACACGAGCCCAAACAGACGAGCTCTTCATATTGGTTTACTCCTGTGCAAACATTGACGGGAGCCAAGTTCTCAGTAAGGTATGGTACAAATATGCCCACCTTCAGGGCGTATTCTCATGACGGCCGCTTGCTGTTGGTTCTCGCCGAGGAGGTTGTAGAAGTATTTGGACTTGACAGCCACAATTGCGCTGTTGACGTGGATCGGCTTGCGCACCGGGGGGGCCTGGCCAGGCGCGTGCTTGACGTCTGAAAACAGACAAGAACAGGCCCATGAGTTGCCTGATCATGGATGTTCAAATATGCAATAAAAAGTTCACAACTGCAACGGCATTGTTTATCCCGCCTGTCCAGGCTCTCACGGAGGGCAGAATCGAAAAGGAGACCCTGATCGCGCAAAGCAAGACATACCTGCATTTTCATTGTGGAGGAACTTGGGTTGCCTCGGTTTGGAGGTGTAATTGCATTGTTGAGAAGCCATCTTGTCACAGCATTCCGTGCAATAATCTGCCTTCCCAAGTTGACAGCTTTAGTGGCGAGAAGGGAATGCTTACCAATGCTGTTCCCGTCAAGCTCGTGGCTGACGTCAGCCGAGATTTCAAGGACCAGCACGCGGTCACTGAACTGCGCGTTGTCGAACGCAAACCCGAAGCTAGCGTTGTTCGGGCTGTCACCTTGCCTGAATTTCGCAATGACGAGCGGTCAGCAAATTTCAGTTGCTAGGAGCAAGGACCCTTTTACGGGTTTCGTTTCAGTGCTGGAGGATGCCCACATTGGCAATGAGCACTACTCAAGAAGAATGTCTGAGCGCAAAGAGACTCTCGCAACTCCTCACTTGTAACACATCGATTCGATTCCCTGATTTGCGGACTAGAGGGATGTCGAGCTTCTCCTTTCCATCAGCTCGAAATGAGAACACTCTCAGACATTCTGACCCCAGGGAAGACCAAGTAGCACATTCAGCCCACCTGTTCCGAAGTGCGTCTGCTGAGAGCCCTGCCGCAGCCTTGCCCGTGCCAAAGCTGCCGCTGTGCCCCATAGTGTGCGCCCCCAGTCCCGGACCCATCTCCTTTTTCCACTGCGCCATGGAGAACGAGTGCGACTCTCGCGAGAACAACGTCTCCGTCCGTCCGTCCACCACGGATCCTGCCCGCCTCTCCACCGGCCGCGGCCTTTGCGCGCTCTCCTCAAACGACTTTTGCCGCTGCACCAGCCGCGCAAACTCGGCGCTCTGGATGTCGGCGCGGGAGGTGTGGGACTGCTCGCTGGCGGAGCGGCGCAGCAGCTCGGAGCGGTCGAGCTTCAGGTGATCGCTCTCAGAGCCCTCAGCAGAATCACTGCTGCAGGAGAGGAAACAAGAGGGACAGGGATCAGCGCATGGGCTGAAAGTGAGGCTTCGGAGCATGCATTAGAAATGCCTTTCAGGGAAGCGGAGACATATCCATGACTGGCTGTTATTGACATGGATTTGAGCGGTTATTGAGACTGCACATGCAGGAAGCAGTACCAACATGTTAACTCAAAAGCCTGTTAATCATGCCAAGCCTCCACGGGTAGGGCTCTCTGCATTCGCGCTGCAGCCTCATAGAAACCACTTGAGATGCAAACCATAGGGATACCATTGCTAAGAAAAGAAACGCAAAACAGCAATCAACAATGCTGGGCAAGATTGAAAGCCTTTATTGAGGACTTGACAAACATGGAATCTGTCAAGCTCTATCCAGATTCTGAAAGTACTTTTGGGGGATCCCCCACCTGAGCCTGTCTGCTTCAGCTTGGACGTCCCACATGTCGTCATCCTCCGAGGAGCTGACCGTGGGCGACTGCAGCAGAACGGCCCCCTCCCGGTGTGAATGGGCACTTTGCATCATGGCCACAGCGTGCGACCGCCGATCCCGCAGGGCCTTGGCGTCGCTGTCTTTGCGCGACTCGTGGGCCGCAGGCAGCCCGGGGGGCTTGAGGGCATTGACCCACTCCTTCGTGTGGCGGCTGGTGGAGTCCCTGAAGCAAAGCAGCGAAAATGTGGGCTTGAGAATGGACGGTGACGTATTGGCTGTGTACAAGAGCCCTGGTATTATCCAGGGGCCAGACTATGAGAGTGTTGACATGGTTAACATTTTGACGACCTGGGCGTGAAGTACCAGTATCAAGTGCACAGGACAGGGTCTGCCACTGAAATTGGGCGTTCGAGCTGGACTGTTCTTTTGTGGGGGGCAGATTCAGGGACCAGATCTCGACTCCGCAGACATTTTTTGGAGTTGCTCCAATTCCAAGAGTCGGGGCCTAGTCAACAAAGGGTGCTAACTGAAGGCCACAGCATTTTGCAGGAAGTCCAGTAGTGCACGGCTGCCCATAATCAGTCAAACTTGCAGAATGGACCACTTCCCTCTTGCAAGTTTCTTCAAAGGAAACAATGAAGACCAATACAAGGCCCAACGAGCAGGTTCAATAAGCAATGAAAGCCTGTTTACGGGTCTCTCACAAAAACGTAGACCTTACACTCTAGCGCCCACACCTCTTCCATTAGACCTACTCTTTACAAAGTAGGTTCAACTCTGGACCCAAAGTCAAAAGCACAAAAGAACCCACAACATGAACTGACAGTTGCAGTCGTTTCTGCCCCGTTCCCAGAAACGCAAATACGTCAGTGACTTCTAGGACTTTCTCGCCCTCACCTCTGCGGCGACGTCGCAAACTTGCGCCCGGACTCCCTCTCGTTGCTTGTCTTCCTCGGGCTCATTCCCGCCCCCCTGGGCTGGAACGCAGACTGCGAGCGCCCCTCCCTCAGCACTTCTACTGTCTTTCCTCGGAACGGTTGGGGTGAGAGTGCCCGTTTTGGGGGGAGCCCATTGGACCTGAACCCAGCCGGGGAAGGGGGCGAGGTTTTCCTGGTCAGCAGCTTGGCTGCCGGCTCCGATGGGATGGTCAACCGGGCAGGGGACGGCTTGCGCGAGAACACCTTCCCCAGGAATCCCCCCTCCTTGCCCTCCTTACGCTCGATCTCAATCACTTGCTTCTGGACCTTGCCGGGGTTCTCCTGAGCTGCTACTGCGGCGTCAAGGGCGTCGTCGCGCGCTGGGCTCGGGACGCGCTCGGCCCCCTCCTGCAAGGACTGCTTGAGAGTGGCCATCTTGCCGAGGGTGAGACTCACAAAGCTACCGCTGAGGTGAGAACTCGCTGAATGGGGGGTCTCCGGGTCTGCTGAGACAACCTCCTTGGTCTTTGACGAAAGCTTTGCAACCGAAATGCTGAGCTTCTTCAAGTGCGGAAGATCCGCAGCCCGTTGCTCTGCCGCCTGCTTTTCTGCCTGCGTCCGGCTCCTTCGAACGGTGGTGTGGGCGTGATGGAGAGAGCTGTTGCAGCTGATTGGGCTGAGTGGCGGTGGCTTCACTTCCTGTTTGTTATTCCAGAATCTGACTTCTTGCTCGCGGGGGGGGGAGTCGGGCTCCCTAAGACTCGCCTGCGACGTTGCATTGGGACCGCTGCATGACATGGCATTCCCTGGCGGCGCTGGACATTCTTTGGCGTCGACGCGGATCGCTCACAGTACTCAATCCAGCTGCTCCCGGTTGTCCACCAGTGGTCCTTTGCAAATGAGCGGAAGAATGGAAGATACGCTTGTCCTGCACTACGATGTCTAACTTTGAAGTATGGCGGCTCCGTTGGCAACTTAGTTCGTCGGCTCTCGCTTCAAGACTTCCAACAATGCTGCCCTCTTGCCCCTTCTAGATTCACTGCAGTGCATGCTTCATCCGAGGCATGTGCGCGACAAGGGCGGGGCATTGCCAGCCAGCAACGCAAGAACGGTCAGGCTTCTGCTTGGGTAGCTACTAGCTAGTCCTACCGGCCTTTCCGGAGGGGCAGATCGCAACTTGGTGTAGGACCGTGGCCCTGGGCCTGAGCGGATTGTTCCTAAACATGGGCCCCATGATATGGGGCTGCATGCTGGGTCCGGAGCGGCCAGCCTGCAAACGGCCGGACTTTCCGTCCTTCCGAGGAAGAAAGTTGCCAGCTTGCCCCGTAGGCTGTAGTACCGGTCGGCGGTACCTATGTACACAGTGCAGTGATGCCAGACTCAACTTCAAGTCTCCGCGGTAGACCTGTGATCGGAGCCTTTTGACCAAATTTAGCACTTGAGGCGCGGAAAATGCGGTGGAGTTGAAAACGCCCCCGGCCCCCGGGTCCGTAGTCCTCGGTCATGGCACAGACCCGGGCAAGGCATGCTCGCAATGGACACCGGGAGAAATAAGGGCGGAGTGGGACAGCATACCGGCTTCTTCGATTCGCCGATTCTCGTTCATCGGACGATCCAAAAGTTACAACCTGGCTGGACCTGGTCGGTACATGTTTCTATTGATCGGGAAGAACTTTCTGGGCCAGGAAGCTATCAGCCGGTTGCAACAACGTGCGTGTTGCAAACAGTCAATGCATGCACATTGCACCGGTGATTCCGACGACCTGCTCGAGATCTGTACTGCCTGGCTCGGAGCCCGGGGCGCAAACCGCCATATCCGACGATGATTGAACCATGATGGTGGTTTAAACTTTACCCCCTGGATCGAGGGCCAGGGTAACCAGGACTTTTACATAAGCTTTTCTGATCGTCGATGAAACTTTTTGGGGGAGCGCTTGGATGTTTGCCATCCGATCAAAGTCAGATTTCTATGAAAGCCCATCCCACGGCCATCAAGTTGCGAAGCTACACGACAAGGCGGTTGCGCGCGAGCATTTCTTCGGATCCAGATTCACTGACCACGTGGGCAGAAGCACAGCATTGTCAGCAACACGATCCTACGTCGAGCTCCTAGCACCGTCCATGGCAGCTCTCAGGCAACATCCAACGGCCAGCTTTTGTGCGCACAGTGTTAGGGGTGTACAGTACCGTAACCTTTCTTCAAGACAGTCATGTGTTGAGTCACTTGATCTCGAGTGAAGTACGGTAGGTACGGTAGGTTGGAACGATGCCTCGAGTCAGTAAAGTTTAAACCTATCATCATGCACTGAGTGCGCGCAATTTCTAGGGTTCTAGGCTCAAGCATCAACGCAGTGTGTCATCGCGCTCCGCTCCCCTCAAACGGTCGTTTGGACCGTTGGCGCCAAGCAGCTGGTTTCAGCAAAAGAAAGTTGATCGTAGGACGCTAGCTTCCCTTCGCGGGCCTGGTTCGGGCGGCTCTCGCCTCCTGCATTCTCCCTTCCCCTTCAAGCCTGGCAGCAGTCAGGGCAGCGCTTTGAAGCCAGTCCCTCCAATTGATTGGCATTTACCTTACTTGTCTATTGCACGCCCAGATACCAACCACATTGTCCTGCCACGCTTCCATCTTGCTCGCAGAACTTTCTGCACCGCTTGGAGTCTGATCAGAGGTTGAAGATGTCGGTCGGCGTGCTAGTCCCCATGCTGGAGGTTCCTCCGTCCCCTTCCACGCCAGGGGGAAGCACATCCTGCGCAGATGAGTTGAGGCGGTCTCCTCGGCCGTCATTGGCGGAGTTGAAAGAGATTGAAAGGCTGCAAGAGGAGGCTGCACGCTGCAGTCTCGCTCAATTGGCAGAGCCAGTCCTGGCAAATGCACTGCTCAAGTTTGACACCAATGCATTCGGCCAGTCCTTCAGGTAAGGTTTGCCCCCGGTTTGCCACTTGGCAGAGTGGCTTGATACGTCATCCTGAGATGGAATGCTGGTCAAAGTGACTGGTTCACCGCACAGTGTGCTTACTGAGGTGGTGGAAATGGTACTTGGGGGCATGGTTGCACATCGGATCAATGATTGTCTTAGCTTGAGGAAAGCCAGATCTTTCTGGAGTATAGTACCTTCTTCTTGGATCATCGTGCATGGCCATTTGCGCTCCACTTCAGAGGGACTGAGACAGGCCTTAAGCCCTGTGCTAGCAAATGACAAAGGGTTCCTGCTTGTTTCTGGTCAAAGAGTTACATTCTGGCAAGAAACCCTTCGTTTGCCCTAGACAGGACAAATGACTGCACAATACTATTGCTCGTGCATGGTCTTGGAAAACTCCATGATCCAACCCCCCGCAGAACCAACATTGAAGATGCTTTCATACTGTTCTTGTGGAGGCAGCACCTTGGGGTTCTCCCACTGCTGATCATGAGTTTCAAGTGGATGATCGACCATCTAATCATCTGGTGATAGTCTCACATGAGAAGGTTCAAAACAAAGGTCCATGCAGCAGGTACTGAAATCAGCTTTCTTTTGCACAGGGATTATAATGCTCACAACGTACGTTACAACACGGTGATGGAGACCTACCGATTGAACCATGTCAACCAGACGTATGACTTTGTAAGAGACAATTACCCTTCTCAAATGCTGCTTTGAAGCACACATCACCAGCAGAGTTGATGACCCCGTCTTCTACTTTTAACATGATGCTCCATCTCTGTCTTGGTCTGTGGGCAGCATGCTTGAAAATCCTTTTATTAGGATGCTCCATCTCTGTCTTGGTCTGTCTGCAGCATGCTTGAATACCCACCATCAACGAATCCAACGATCCTAATGCGGCACTTGGACCCTCTGCTCTGAAAGATTGTAGTAAGAGTGGAGTCAAGCCATTTTCAGCACTGTGGCATCCCCTTGCCTGACTGGGCAAGTACGCCGGCTGCAGGTGTTGCGGCAGGAAGAGAAGTACACCAAGCTGCAGAACGGCAGCATGACTGTATGGGACGCCTGTGAACTGCTAAATGGCATGGTGGATGAGAGCGACCCGGACCTGGACGAGCCACAGATTGAGCACCTGCTGCAGACCGCTGAGGCCATCAGGAGGTGCGCACCTCATTTTGCGATTGCGTTGTTTTACTGGCTGAGTCAAATTCTATTGGCGGCTAGAACTGAAGCACAATTGCATGGTATGTCCCAGGGACTTCTGTGAAAAGAAGTCTCCGTTTGGATAAGCAGTACCCACTTCCAGCACGTTAGAGACCTCTCCCCTACTACGGTCGGTCCAGCCTGAGCCGTGTGACAACAGGGGCCGTACGCATGTGTGACTTTTTCGATCTGGACGTTCAGCTTGGACTTGCAGAAACGAGCTAACCTGACCCTATGATCAGACATCAAGCAGGCACCCTTCCCTTCTACGGGAAAGATAGACGCTGATGCGTCGGACGATTGCAAAGGTCTCCCAGCCCTCAATCTCTGAGAGCCCTGCGATCCAAACATCTTCACAGACTGAGCAGGAGAAGCCCTTCTCCTCATCAAATCTATGCCGTCAACAATAGCTATCTAATCAGAGCCGGGTCCTGATCCGGTGTGCAGGGAGTTTCCGGACGACGAGTGGTTCCACCTGGTTGGCCTGATCCACGACCTGGGCAAGATCCTGTCGCACCCGCGCTACGGGAACGAGCCGCAGTGGGCCGTGGTCGGCGATACCTTCCCCGTCGGCTGCAAGCACGCGCCGTGCATCGTGCACAGTCACTTCTTTGCGGACAACCCGGACAGCCAGGACGAGCGAATGAGCAGCGAGGCGGGGCTGTACGAGCCGGGGTGTGGGCTGGACAAGGTGCACATGTCGTGGGGGCACGACGAGTACATGTACCAGGTGAGGCGCGGGCGAGGGAGTCTGCACAGCTCTGCTCACGAGGCTTGTCAGATACCTGTGCTACGTTTGCTTCTGTTGCTTCGAGGGCTTGGCAGCTGCTCGATCTGACTTCATGTTGTTCAGTTGGCTCGACGACCGGGTAAGCTGGCCCGGTTTTGTTGGTGTTTCGCAGGGAAGTAGCGAATTGATTGCTGAGTGTCATACCCGGCAGCTTCGAAGTCTCTCTAGACCTCGATGCCGAACTTCCGAAACACTTCCAATGTTGAGAAATCCTCTGCATGTCTTCGAGCTCCGGGATGATTTCGATGAAGCGAGCACAGCTTCAAGCATTTTCGAGCTCCCAATTGACAACGTGGGCTGTCGGGCTGAGTTAGCATTGGCCGTTTGAGCCGCAGTAGAAATCTGGCGCTTTGTTAGCATCTCCTTCATCAAAACGGTGCAGAACACAGTAGGTGCAAACAAGCAACGGTCATGTGAGAGAATGTCACTGACTGCGGTGGCGTTGTTCCCCAGGTGATGAAGCTGAACGGCTGCACGCTGCCGCCCCAGGCCTTCTTCATCATCCGCTACCATTCCTTCTATGGTGAGGCAGGCTCCGTTTTTGCTCCACGGTGGAGTGACATTCTGATGGCGGACCTCAAATGTGTTGACGTCTTGTCTCAATCACCAACTTTGAACGGAGCTCGTAGTGATGAACACAATTTCTTAATAAGGCTTGACAGCTTTGGATTCTGGTTCTGAAATTTACATCGGTTCTCTTTGCTTCATGACTTTGATTCTGCTTCTAACTTCCCGTCAACCCGTTCAAGTCCGTTCGCAAGTTCATGTTCTTCTGGTAGATGTTCGCATCGCCGTTTTGGCACGCCCATACTGTTGCTGGAGCTCTCACAAGTTCCTATACAGCAGCTGCCGTTGACCATGTTGGGTTGTTCCCTTATGCTGACGCATTGAGTTGCGTTCCTTGTTGGCAGCCCTCCATCGCGAGAACGCGTACCAGCACCTCCTCAACGACCACGACCGCGAAATGCTGACGTGGCTCAAACGGTTCAAGTGAGTGACCCGCGAACCTGCATCTCACATCTGAACCTTGAATTATTCGACAGATCAGATATGTCTGAACGAGCTCTTTCAATTCAGATCGACCCCCCCATCCTCGGCAGCGCATGCAGCATTCAGTACGTCCTGGCTTGACCGCAGTGCATTTCAATCGTGCCAGTCGATGTCGTCAACAACCTGCGAGCCTCCATGCTTTCCATGCTTCCAAGTGACCATCGCGAGTCTGAGTCGGCTCAAATACGAGAAAATATGACACAAGTGGGCCTTACGTGGTTTCATTGGCACAAATAGCAGTATTGTATTGTGCATTGAACTCTTTCATTTGCTTGGAGGGTACAATTGTGCCACGCCTGACACGTGTCCATATCTTGTTTGCTCCTGCAGCAAGTTCGACTTGTACAGTAAGAGCAAGACCCGGGTTGACGTGGCGGAGTTGAAGCCGTACTACATGGGGCTCATCAACAAGGTAAGCGCAAAACGCGCTGAGGTTCTGAGGCTGCATGAGTCGTCGATATCTGCGCTTTTGGTCAGTCCACCTTGCTAGCGCACGTGTCTTCCGCCTTCCGGCTCCGTTCAGTTTGAAGCGGAACGACTTTTGTAAAATGATTAGAGCTTAGGAAAGCTTTCGGTAATGTGCGAAGCTCTCAAAATTAGGCTTATCTCAGCGGGACTCACTACCAGTTTGAACTAAGACGTTGTCGCCTATATTCTGCAGTACTTCCCAGCGGTGCTGAAGTGGTAGAGCGTGACCACGTCAGCAAATAAGCGCTCGCTTGAAGGCCAGCCAGAGCCAGGCGGGTTTGCCATATTGGGAGCATCCGACGTGAGCGTACTCGGGTTGTGTTTGAACGCTTTATATTTCGATCTGAGACGAAGGTATGGATTTGGTGGATTGCTATAAACGGCACTGCTATTATTTGGAGTCAAAACGGTGATTTGAGGTTCTTAAAAGCGCGCCCCAGCGGCAAGCCCTGCTTTTAAAGACCAAGTTGGTTCGACCAAGTTGGTTGGAGCGAGATTGATTGTCAGCGCAGGTAGTTCAGTAGTTCCTTATTCCGTTTTAGTGCAATTGAAGTAGCTACAACGAGAATTTTCGATCAATCATAGCAGGCACGGCGGCGAACCATAGCAAGACAGGAGCGTACATTGAAGTAGCTGCAGAGTAGACTGAACGGAGGGGGAGTAGAGAGACTCACGACGTCGCATAAGCGTTCGCAAATCGTAACGACCTTGGACAGCAGCCAGCACAGTATGCAACACCATTAAGTTGTGGTTGCGGTGTTCCGGCACATGAACAGGATAATTTTGGTGCTTGGCCCTCCTGGCATGTGTGCAAAATCTTCGTTTTGAGACGACGTACTGGCGCGGCACATGTGGCCTGGATGTAGCCTGCCAGATCGACTATTCTGTGGCCCGCCGGGCTGACACTGACAGAATTCTGCCAGGTATTGAACATGCCAGGCCGGTGGTCGCGTGCGCGTCACTGGACGCTGGCTGCCCGAGGCCTCCTAGCTAGACTCGCTATATGTTATATCATAGAGATCATGAGTTAGTAATCTGCATCCTCGGTGCATGCCATGCTATACATGCATGACGGATTTCACTTTTGCCATTGTCAACTTGCAAATGTTTGATCGAAATACTTAAGAAGCAGCCGGTCGGATCGAGCTAGCTAGAACGGTTGCATGATAGCTAGCTTGTTAAGGCTATTGCATGCATAAACAAATGATTATCTAGCTCATGCCAGGCACGACAGATCCAATAAATGATTACCAACCAGTAATATGTAGGTATGTAGTACGTCCCAATCGCAATATCACGTACACTAGTATGGTCTTATATAGATGACGGCGGTCACTAGCTGCAACGTAACCATGTGCGAGAATGAGCAATCCGCGATATATCCGGCGTTGCATGACTCGATCAGTCGCATGCATGATGTTACTCTATCATAGGCATGCATCAGACTGGCGTGCAACTGTACACAGAGCGCGGTACCGGACAATTTGCGATTCATTGCCGAAACATTCACTCATCGCAAGCGTTAGGCGCCTTGTATACGAGTGACCCACTTCAATTTGAAACGGTTAGATGTCAACATTCTAGTGTCGCACTTCTTCACAGCACGCGCCATGGCACCACGAGGTGGCAGGAGATTTGCTGCAAGACTGGTACCGTAGCCAATTCTCACTAGTTTAAACATTTCCAATTCGTGGCGAGTCCAATCAAATTCTCAATGTCCGCATGACCTTTCTGCTGTCTGAATGGTGAGCTGGGGCCTTGTTGCTTGATTGGTCGAACATTGATCGACTCACGGAAACGGGGCGGCTTCCGTTGCTAACCTGTGGGCTGCTTCATTCATTTAAAGCAAAAGCGCTGATCTTTTCGAAGGCGAACACATCTTCGCTCCAATCCTCGTCAATTACAGTCCTCGGAGGAACGCCTCCGCCTGTCCGTCTGACCTATCCTACCTACTATACACTGCCGAGCGATTGAGTCTAACGGTGTACTGACAAATGAGGAAGTCAAATGGTTACCCTTTGTTGAATCACTTGTTCGGGGGGGGCTATTAAAGCAGCCAGAGCCAGCCCGAGATTGCCCCCGCCGCCAGGCCTGTCACCAGGAACAGCACCATGATGGTCCCCGCGGTTTCTGCCTCGTGCGGGTCCACCCGCTTGGGCGCCAGCATCATCAACACACTGCGGTGCATATCACGGATCATGAGGTTTAATATTCGCTCGGAAACCGAAGGAAAGCCTTTGCTGGGCAACGAGGCCCTTGAAGGCATTGACAGAGTGCGTGTGGTCGTGTTTGCAAACAGGCTGCTGGCTTGTCCGGAAGAGCGATCAGAGCCTGCTTTCCATCTTCCAGCTTGACTGCAGATCATGTGATGTACTTCGGTGCTACACATGGACACCGATAAAAGTTTACCCGACACGAGAGGAAAAAACAAAACGCCCGGAAGGAAGAGCGCGCTGCACCTTGTGAAGTAGCCGTTGGTCACCCCGAGCGCGAGCGTGAGGGAGAAGACGATCCACTCGCTGCGCATCGCCGCCGGCCCCCAGACACACACGAAGAAGGCCGGGAAGAACAGGACGCGCAGAAGCACGCTTGCCTGTGCAGAAGCAAGGATGGAGTAAGCACACGAAACGCAGACACGTAGCATTCGGATATTGGTTAGGTCTGACATGACTTGCCGGGCGACAGTAGCAGTCGGATGCTACCCCGTGTCTAGAACACCCGACGTCCAATGCCGAAGGGTAACAGACGGTAGTTTCCAAGATGCTCTTGTGACCGGAGGTGGTTTGGAAACAATCTATGCGGATCACTGAAGGGACCTTTGCTAGGCCGACCGAACCCTTGCAAAACCATCAGACAATCAGACAATCGACGGCTGCGCTGCACCTCTTCGAGAGCGCGAATGTTTATTCAAAGCGTCCGTTTTGCGGAAGGACACAAACGTACATAATCTTCGTTCGCTCTGGAAGCTTTGCATGATGAGCCCACAGAAGGCCCCGGCTCATCTACGAACTGCTGCTTAGACTTATAATATACGCGTTCTCCTTTGTTTCTCTCCGTCTCTGCAATGTCCTTTAAAATATCAGCAAAAATGCGAAAAGCGCGAGATTTGGCTCGATCCGGCTTCATCCCCCGGATGAAAACGGAAAACCCTGGGCTATGCCTGAAAACAATTTGCACTTACCACGATGACAGTGTCGTTTCGGAGAACGAAGACCAGGGGCGCCATCTTCCCAGCCAAGTCGCCCAGGTTATACGCCGTGATCTGCAAAGCATTCACAAAGAGTCAATCGAACCGTCATACTCGCGGATACCGGTCCTACTGCCTTCCGCAGCCCCTTAAACAGCCAAAACGGGCGGGGGTCACAGGGCCAAACTGACAAGTACTAGGCACCCTTTACGACCATCTCCCTCCGTTTTGAAGATTTTGGTACGGAGCCTCCGCGCCGCTCCTGTCGCATAGCAAGCCGCGAGCCACTACTGGAGACGACAGATTGCTCAAGCCGGGCGTCAGTTGCCGGTTCGTACCAGCAGGACGGGGTACCAATCACCCAGGGCCGCCGAGTGCACGTCCTCTGCCAGGAAGCCGGGGAAGATGCTCAAAGTCACCTGGAAAAGCAGCGGTGCCGAGCAGGGCCGTCAGAGGACAACTAGAAAGGCGTGTGTTCGGGGGTCCAGCGCGGGCACACAGCGGGAGTTGTCGAGGCCTCGCTCCCTCTTTCTCTGGTAGGCTTGCTCTGCTCAATCAAGACATTGCATCTTTGCTGAGCTCAGCAGGCAGCAGAGTTGACGAGAATCACAGAAGATGAACTCAATGCGCGAAAAGCACGGCAGCAGAAGTATAGCGGCGTTCAGGAACCCTAGGAGTTGATGCGCGGGGCGCAGTGCGCTCTCAAGAGACGTTCGCACCGGACGTTTACCCGCGATATGTACCGATTGGCTTGCGACGTTATCATGCTTAGTGACGTGGAAATCTGACAAAGCCACACTTCTAGCCACCCGGATTGAGTTTGCGGAGGAGGGACACGTCAGACATGACAGCAATCTCTAAGCTTCACTCAACGAACCGTCTTCCTAATCCTTACTTTGTTGCAACAGTGGACGCAGGGCAATTTAGAACGGGGAGGGGCGCCAGTACGAGACAGTGCGCATCCGGCTCACCTCGTAAATGAGCAGCAGCATGACTGCGAAAACCCAAATCTTCCGGAAGACCTGTACGAACTTAACGGGGGCCTGCGGCGGATCAAGCTCCACAACTACCGGGGACGGGGACAGAATCTCCGATACCAGAAACGCGCTCAAGGTCGGCTCGCGTACCAGAACGGGGCCCTGCAGAGGTCAGCGTCGAAATCAGCACCTGCGAGCGGCGGACACGACGGCCGACGCTTGTATATTAGTACGAAGAAAGAGCCTGTTGACGAGTGGCTTTGTTGCAAGAACGCTGGTTGGAAAATAGTACGACCTCCCGTGGGTGGCTTAGAAGCAACTGTTCCCTGACGGGTGGAGTCTTCGAGGCGCTGATAGAGCTGTGCCCGCTCCCAATGAGGCGCATCGTAACCTGATTAAAATGGTTGGCAGGACAAGGAGGAGCGTAATCTTCAACGGGCCTGTTGGTACCAGTTGATCTGCGCACCTGCGACTCTTCAGGACGACCCTCACTGCTTTCCCCCGCTGCAGGCTCTAGCCGCTGGTACCGCTGCGGGTTGTGTCCGTTGCTCTGCTCGTGTATACTGGCCGGACCGGCCACGCTCCCCTGCAGACAAGGAGGCGTCGAAGTTCAGCCTACCGAACAAACTGTCCCTCTGCGATGCCAGGCGTGGGTGTGAGCAAACGATGTGCAAGGAGAGAGAAAGGACGACGAGAAAGAAACCAGGACCGCTTTTCGGCAGTCGTCGCCAATTCGGGGGCGCCCCACCATGACCGCCGCAGACCTCATGCTCAACAAGTGCTGCTCTTTGCCTTTTCCACGTTGTTGTCGCTCAATTTGGGGTGCACTCAGCTCTAGTGGTTGTCAAGTTGATGCCTCGCTCCCATCCGCCATGAAAGCCAGAGAGCTTGTCCCCACTGCGCAGCCGCTTCCTTTCAGATCTTCCACCACGACGCTTTCGTTGCACTTAATGCTGGACCTCGACAACCGTACCGTTCGTATACCAGATATTTCAACGCTGTGCAAATACGAAGTTCGATCATCACGGACTTTTTTTCTGAGACCCTGAAGCCCAGTTGCTCAGTCGTACACGGCCCTAGATGATGCACACCTCTTCCCTGACGACCGTCTCCGGCTCGGCCTCGCGCTCTCGCTTCAGCCGCTCGTAATAGCGTATGATGGGCAGCTTCTTGAGGAGGCGGTACGCCGCCAGCACACCCGCAATAAAGACGGCGCTGATCGCAAAGTAGAGCAGCGCGCTCGCACGCATCCCGCGCCGCGTGTTGGGCAGGGCCGCCTAGGGGCACAGCACACGGCGTCAGCAGACGGCGAGGAGGCGGTGCTGAGCCGTGCTGGCAACCTTCGCAGCAAGTCGACGGTTTGTCGATTACAGCTTCAGTCGACGAGGCATGAGTCTCAAAAGAAGTTTTTTCCCTTAAGACTCCATAAGAAAATAAGTGTCGAAACGATACCCCGATAATTCGACACGGCGGCAGAGCAAGCTCGTTTCGCCCAGAGTTGCATCGGACCCGGAGCGGAAGTTGCATTAGCCAAAATGGTCCACCAAAGCTCATGCGAAACAAGCTTTGCAAACGTTCACACCCTGTGGCACATTGCGCTGCCCCTCACCTTGGTGAAGCAGCGCAGCAGGCTGACGAGGAGCCCCGACGCGCCCGTCCCGCCTGACAGCGCCTGCGTGAACTTCTCCGGCAGCTCGCCCGCCACACCAAAGAGACTCCCTAGAAAGTTTACGTGTTTCCACTTCAGCGTGAGCTTTGGAGTACTTACAGGTGCGGCATCAAAGAAAAGCGGGAAGCGACAACGAACAATGAGTCAGGCGCTTGACTGCCAGCTAGTCGCGCTGTGTTGTCGAGATTTTTAGTACCCAAAAGTCAGACGTCGGATTTTACGCAACTACAGATTGCCAAGTTTGACTGCTCGCTTAAAGGCTACTGTTAACAAATGTCGAGATGCGAATGTGACGTACAGGGAGTTCAGGTCAAGCGAAGGCCTACAGGACCTCATGGCGGACCCACTATCAGTCACGAGCGGGACCCAGGCCATGTCCTGGTCTCAGTTCATTCCGTAGATTTGCTCGATGTGGGCGTCTCAGCTCATTTCGCACTTTTGCTCGATGTGGCACAGCTAAAGTTAGCAGTCGCGCCAAACGGGTGGATTGCAAATAAGCCTCCAGAGAGTGGTCACGAACGATCATCAATCGTCATGGCAAGCTTTTTCTTAATGGTCGCCATTTATCCACAGAGGCCAGTTGAACAAAGACCGAGCGAACAAGCAAAGGCAAACGACAAGACGGGTCTTGAATCACCCAGAAGAGATGTGGTTCTCTTGTAGATAATTCGACGACCGAAAAACAGCAGCGACCAAGGGGCGGAGGAGTGCAAGAGCAGATGCACGAAGGTGAAGAAACGATTCGGATTTTGCGGGGCTTTTTGTGCAGCATCTCACCTTGAACCACCGCGTCCATTGTCCCGACCACCATCACCAGGCCGATGGTGATGGCCAGCGTTGCGGGCGTCCCAGTGCCGTTTCGAATGACGGCAATGTCAATGAGGGGTACAATCTGCATAGATGTATGCATGGCTTAGCGGCTTTGAAACCACGTTAGAAAAATGGCCAACACGAAGGCTTGCAAAGCCTAGACGAAAGCGTGCACATATAAAGGCGAACAAGGGGCTTCAAGAATGCCAACCTGGACCGGCTCCCTTGAGGCCTAAACTTCTACAGACCTTTCTAAGATTTCAGACAGTGACTTGTTGGCTGATCTCCCCAGAGTGGCTTGGAATTCTCGATTTCCGTGTCGAGATTGCCAGGAGGGAAGCATAGACACAAGGACTCAGAGTAAGCTCGACTAGAGTGACGCATGAATGCTGACCAGCAGGAGGAGGAGGAAGACCGCAAAGCCGAGAGTGATGCGCGAGGCGGGCGCGTAGTGGCGGCCGTACTTGATGAGGAGAACGATGGACACCAGGGTGGGCAGCATGTACGCCAGGCTGAAGGAGCGCCTGCAGTCAGCGAGAGCAAGCTGGAGAAGATCAGCAACAGTTCCAATATCGGAGGTCGTTTAACACAGACGGATCAGCCCAAATGGCCAAGCAGACCGAACAGAACGCAGTATCTTCTTCTAAAAACAGAGAGAGAAATGAAGCATGATGTCGGAAGCGTGTCTATGCGAACAGAGCGATCAACCATCTCAGACAGGAAATCATGTTGCCTTGATTTGTTTCTGTTCAGCAGATTGTCTGGTTCAAGACTTATGTCGGTCCATTGGTGATTCAAGGTTACTGAGATGACAGAAGACAACGTCAGAAACCTGAAGTCAACAAGATGCTGCGAAGCGTCGCAGCGCCACTCACTCGATGTGTGCCTCAGGATAGAGGGAGCCAAAGTAGTCGGCGGCAGTGATGAAGGAGTTCCAGGGGAAGAGGAAGCCAGCGCCCATGGCAAAGAAGATGATGTAGGCCACATTGTACTGCAGGGAAGGGGTGTGAACGACGGTCTCGATTCCTGAAGCCCTCAAGTTTCCGACTATTTATAGAAAAGCTCCTGATCGCTGGCTGACAAGGATCTTCCGCCCCTTATGGGTTTATCTGACAAACCTGCTTCAAACATCAATGATAGTAGATGACAACGGAGAAACAGTTGTCTGGGGCTTAGTAAGGTGGTGCACGAGTGGCTTCCTTAGGGCACATGTTGTAGGCACCCCTCAATCTCCTGCTGGGTTTATGTTTTAAGATGCTCCTCCCCAGGCACAACGTATGGCTTCAGCATCTGATTGTTCGATACTGCTTGTCACCTAGCTCATAATGAATACGCTGAAGCTGCTGAATGGGTGCGATGCTCTATAACAGCATTGCATTTTAGGGTTTCAAGGCGTAATTTCTCCGAACAGCGCCTTCCACTTCCATACTCCGGGTGCCTCACCTTGTCGTCCGGTGGCTTGTCATGGTTGAGTAGCTCCAGCGTCATTTTGGGATGCAGAATTGCAACTCTGTCCACTACCTCTTGCTCTGGCCCGCTCCTCGGCGACTGCCCAGCTCTCCTCATGCTTCAGCATTCATGTTCCATGCGGTGACCAGTCCCGCTAATCCAAGAGATTTGCTTGCATCTCAGTGGTTGGCAAGCCAAGATGCTCCAACCTTTTGTCCTCTAGACCTTTCAACCCTTCTGCACTTAAGCAACAGTTTAGCAACAGGTCACCGTCTTCGAAGCGGTGAGGTGAACAATATCTTATCGAAACAAAGCCAGACATATAACCTATAATTGTTACTAAGTTATGAAACAAGCAAAGGCATTGGATGAAGACAACAACCAAGCTGAAGCACGTAGCGGGCCCACGGAGTTAATGCGTTGTAAACGCCGCCCCTGCAAAGCAAATTCTCTATTCTACAAACTATTTGTATTACACCAATTCTAGAGAATTGATGTCAACAACTTCATGAGTCATGACGTACAAAGCATGATGTGTAGCAGCTAGCCGGCTGCGCAAGTTTCCAAATATTGGCAAAGTTGCGGGGCGCGGCCGGGTGGCTGCATGTCAGCGCCTCAGTGGCTCAGTGCGGCCGCGCGGCCGCCCCGGCGGCGCGAGCCTTACCTGGAGCTACCTGCGGCCGCGCAATGCCCGCCGCGCGGCCGCCCGGCTGGACAACTAACCGGTCACGCTGTAGTTGCAGTGGTGTCCGCATTCCAGCAGATCAAAACCTCGACAACGAACAAGGATCATTGACACACAGATTGATTGTACGACCGGGCAAAGGTTTATGAGAAGGTACACCTGTCACGCTTTTTCGCGGCGACATGGGAAGCCAGCTGTACAGGCTCAAACGCAGCCTCGTGTCAAAATGAGTGCGCTGGCAATGATGGGGCCCGGCTCACGTGAAGCACATGGCCATGACTCGGACTCGGAGCTGGGCGGTACCTACTCTCGGCCTGTACCAGTACGTACAAGTTGACCCAAGACTCCGGCTAGGCAGTGAGCTGCATGTACCGGTACATACCCAACGATACTACGGTACGGTACCTAGTTGCAGTCGCCGTTGCTGTCGGAGTTGCAGATAACCGTAGCTAGGTACAGAGTCGGCGTAGGTGAGCACTTCGGCAGCACGGCAATGTGAATCAGGGTTGATGGTTGCCATTTGGGCGGGCATTTCCATCTGGGAGTTCAGTGGAATCCTGCTACCATCGGTAGAAGGCGTACCTAGGCTGCTTCAATACGGTAGATTGCCACCATTTTGCCAGGTGGAAGGTGGGTCCTGATCAGCTTGATCACCATCCTTGCTAGGGGAGTGAATGTGAATGATTGGGACCTTATCCTGCTCATAATACAGGTGGCAGTTGGGCAGACCTTCAAGGTCCGCCAACATTAGGAGCAGTGGTTGCGTGACATGGTCAGATGATTGAAGGCGCATGAAGTCTCCTCTCAAGAGGCGGATCGGGGGACGTATGATCCAAAGCTCCTATACTCACATTTGCAGACTTGCTGAGGGGCAGCGACGAGGGGCATGAAGGTGGCAATCACGCATTCATGCAGCATGCTGCATGGCCACCCACTCTAGTCTGCAGATTGGTCGGAATATATACCTGAAGACCCAGTTAGATCATTGCAAGACTGACCTCGAAGCTCAACAGATAGCTGGGACCAAGGAGATGACGGCTGCTTAGTGTGATTTAATTGCAACCAGCCTTTCAACAGTTTTGTGGGCAGGACCAGTTAAGCGCAGCGATGACCGACCCCTTGCTCAGGGCACAGCTGCTGCCCCAGGAAAAGCCCCCAAAGGACAGGGTAAAGCCTCGCGCAATCCACTAGCTCCTTGAGATTTCTTTCTGTCAGCCATGGCGGAGCTCGCTTCAGGAGCTTGGCGCTAATTCACAAGCGATGTTTTCTGTCAAGCAAACCAGACAGTCCAGATATGGGCTACGAGGCCTGTCTCAGCTTGAACTTTTGCGTGCAGCTTGTCAATGTTGGTGCAGTTGGGGATTTCGGACAGAGAGATACTAAATCATCCACTCATTGCTTGAAGCGGCTGCCCCTTTCTAATTTGGCCGAGCTAGAGAGCTTGATGTTATTGTAAATGTATGTTGTAGATGTAGAGTACAGACTTGACATCCCACTTGTTCAATTGCTGATTAGGCTCCTGTCATTCAGTCCATCTCAATCAGCCGCTCTATGCCACTGCACAGTCATGTCTGCAGCCCATCTTAGTTGCTATGCAAACCATATGTATCCGGCAGCCTTCAAAAGTCTAGAACACCTTCCGCCGCTGTCCTTGCAGTACAATGTGGCGTACATCGTGTTTTTCATCATGGGCGCCGGCCTGCTCTTCTCCTGGAACTCTTTCATCACGGCCGCAGACTATTTTGGCTACCTCTACCCTGGCGCACACATTGAGTAAGTGGGCACACTCTGATGTTTCTGGCCGATCCGCTGGGGGCAAGATGTTCTGCAACCTGTGTTGGCTGACTGCCTGAAGCACTCTTAGTAGGCAATGGGAGTTGCGAACAAGATGGTTGTGTAGTCTCCCCTTCTGAGTTTGTGCCGTGCCCATGTTTCTCAATCTGTGGCAACAGCAATTGGCAACAGCAATTGCAACAGTGAGCAGCCCCTTTAGCCGCTTGTAGTTGGACAGCCAATAGCAGCATCTGGACTATTGTAGGCTGTCGGATTTAGCATGTGAGGTTGCCTCCAACTGCTAACACAGTTGGCCAATTCTAGTTGCCCAACAATTGCCCCCAGGTTGAAACATGCCCTATTGCCTGAAGATCAGATGTCCCCTATTCCTTACCCCTCTCCTCTTCCTTTCCCTTGTTCCCCCCCGCAGCCGCACCTTCTCGCTGGCCTACATCCTGGCCCAGTTCACCGCCATCATTCTGGTGATCAACTATGGGCGCCGCTTCTCCCCCGCCGCGCGCATCACCACCGGCTTTACCGTCTTCTTCGTTATCCTTCTGGTGAGGGGAGCGCACGCATTCCGGCGCCAAGTCAGACAGAATCTTCCCCCAGCTGCTTTTTGCCTTCACTTTCTGCTGTGGTTCTCTAGCACCAAACTTTTTCAGGTCTTCCTGATGGTTTCAATGAGAGCCAACGACATGTCATTCTTTGCAGCTGCATCTTTCCCCCCTGGCCCCTTCACAGATCCTGACAGTGGGCTGTCCTTTGTCACATTTCCCCAGGTCATCCCCCTCCTTGACGTGGCATTCATCCGCGATGACAAAGGCACTTTCTCCACGTTGGCGGTTACTGTTGGGCTGGTGGTCATAGCAGGCACCATGGACGCGCTGGAGCAAGGTGAGGCACCCCAAGCCCCAGGTTGACTGCTATCGAATCACGAGACGGGAGAAGGAACGGCACACATTTTAGCCAATCTTTGAACTGCTGAGGGGTCTAATGCCACAATCTACTTATTGTGAAAGGAGAGGCATGTAGAATCATCAGCCCTGCTCACAGACCTACCAAGCTTGCCTTAGGCGGTAGTACTGATCCCTGTGGCTCACGAAGGAATTTCTAGTGAAAGCCTTTCCTTAAATCTGCGACGGCTGTGAGCAGATTTACTGCGCTTCCACGAAGTTTGAGATGTGTGCATAAGTTTTTCCCTTTTCTGTGTGTAGGGAGTCTGTTTGGTGTTGCCGGCGAGTTGCCAGAGGTGTACACCCAGGCCATCACGGCAGGGACGGGGGCATCAGGCTTCATCGTCAGCCTGCTACGCTGTATAACAAAGGTGGGAGATAGCCTCGAGACTTGCCCTGATTCAGCTTGGTGCCATTCGTTGTTATTTTTGTGGCCCTACAACTCCTTCGCCCTACACGATGCTCGCTGCGCCTCAGGAGCTTCATGCTGCGCTGGGGTCAAGCTCCTGAGGCGCAGTAGAGCGAAGGAGCCTGGGAGTTGACTTTGGAATTTGCGTTCATCTGTAGATTGGGAGTTACTCACGTCAGGAGAACGCCCGCTGAACCCTGAAGAAAAGCATGCGGGCCTGTTGAAAATTTTGAGCAGGCAGAGACTTATCCTTGAACAGCAGACGAAGTGGCTTTCGGATGAATCCAGTTGCTAGGTCTTCCCCTTCTTTCTTGTCCCCACCTCTTTCTCCTCTAGAAAAAGCCGCGTGCAATTCACCGCTCTACCGTTTTTGCGAAGTTCAGTGCAACGTAGCACTATTAACGCGTCTTTTGCCCGCCCTCTTCGGCTTCGCGTTCCGACCTTGCAACCTGTTGCAGCCCAGCAATAGTCGTCCTGTTCCTTGCTGATCTTCAATCTCTCTTTATTGGTGCACAGGCGGCGCTGCCCCGCACGCGGCCTGGGGTGCGCGAGAGCGCGGTGCTCTACTTCCTGATCGGCGCCGCGTTCATCGCGGGCGTGCTGGCGTCATACCGCCTGCTTCGCCAGCTGCCCATCATCCACTACTACGAGCGGCGCAAGCGCGAGCGTGAAGGCGAGGCCCAGAGCATCCTCCACTTAGAGAACGGCCAGGTGCGCCTTGATCACGGATTGAAAGAAGAGTGTCAATTGAGGCAAGTGGATGGTGCATGTCGATGGTTGACACAGGTTCAAGGCCCTGTCCCTATATAAGATTCATGCGCATCCCTAGGCAGTCCGTGCGTGTGTTGCTTCATGCCTTGCGCAGCGAGCAGCAATGTACCAATGTCTGCCACGTGTCACGCTGTTATCGTGCCTGCCCACACTTATTTTACCGCATGCTGGCCTCGTCTTGTAGAGTCCGGTGCGGTGTCAACGCTGGGAGCCCAACGCAGGGCCGCCGTCTCTCAAGAACTCACCAGTGAGCATCTAGACGACCATCTTCCCACAAAGTCTTGCCTTATGCTTGTCTACGGATAACTCCGGCCGTTGGGCCCGCAAGCTTTCTCCCGTGTCGCTACTTTGATGTAGATTCCATCCTGGCAGCTCTTGGAAGAGAGTTTCAGATCCAGACAACGACTGTGCAATGTAACGCTTCCCGCGAAGCAGAATCCTTGAGCTTTCTCTCCGGTTTCATTACTTAACAATAACATTCTGCACAATCTGTTTCGCCACACGAAGCTGCCCCGTTTACACGTGTCAGCCTTCTGAGCCCATAATTCCGTTACGATCCTCTGGTTGCAGGCCAGCCCCCTCCAGCGAGACCTATCCTTCGACGCCTACTTGTCGGCGCCAGGCTCCCCGCACTCCCCCCCTTCTCCGCCGGTCCTCGTCGAGCTGGACTCACCCCAAACGGCGGTCACCTTCTGGCAGGTCTTCCGCAAGATCTGGCTCTTTGCCGTCATGATGCTGCTCGTGTTCCTGGTGAGCGCCCACTCCCCGCCGCATGGAATCAACACGATCCCCGTGGGCTTGGGCCCTGTGCGTTCTAGGGGATATAGGGGAGGTGGGCTGCTTTCTCGAGCCCCTGCGATCGTGTCGAAAAGTGGTGCGTGTGTTGTTCGCTTTGGGGTCAGAGTGAGAAACTCGGGTCGGGCGCACCTATGGGCTGATCTAAAGAGTCCAAACCGGTCCACTTTAGGCCACGGTCTTAAAAAGAGGAGGGTCTTGATTCATGCCATTTTCGCTACTCGTCGTCTCATAGGCTGACCTCCCAACAATCATTTGCAAGTTGCAACAACCTCGCCTCCGTGCTGGCTGGAATTCTCATGAATCCACAAGAGCAGCGCTGACTCTCCTTGTCTCTTCTTGTTTGTCTTCTCTCAGGTGACATTGTCCATCTTCCCCGGCTTTCTGTCGGAGGACGTGCACTCGGGCCTGCTGGGCGACTGGTACCCCGTCCTGCTGGTACGTACCGTCCTCGTACGGACCGTTCCTCTCGAGGCAGTGTTGGCGACTTGCGCACTGACGCGAACTCTGTTACGTCTTTCCTGTGTTCAGAGTTGTGTTCAGAGTGTTCAGAGTCGTTCGCCACCGAACGACTCTGCGACTGCACGGCTCTTGAAAGAAACTGTGCAGATATCTTGCTTGCCTGCGCTGCTTGCAGCCTTTTGATGGCAGCTCCGTGCAACCGACCGACGAAGGACACATGCACCCTCTTCTTTTCGTTCTGCTCGAGAAGCGACCTGACTGGAAGCGAGCCTCCGAAAATAGACCGGTGGTAGCCGCTGACGTCGTCACCTGGATTGATGCAGATCACGACGTACAACACGTTCGACCTTGTCGGCAAGATGCTGCCGCTGTTCTTTGTTGTACGCAACGATAAAGTCATCGTGGTGAGTGCTTGATCAGACTCTTGGCGTCGATATGGCGCTGGTCATTTTCTGCCGCTTATCAACTTCGACAACACACGCTTTCTGGTTGGAAGCCATTCAAAACGAAAGGTCCGGACTGCAAAAGCCGAACCCTGCTTTTATTTTTGCTGTCAAGAAGCTCCGTCTTGCCTCTGTGTCCGTGCTTCGGCGCCATTCTCCTTCATCTACGAGCTTTTCTTAGAGACGAGAGAACGCACTTCATTTTCGCACCTTATCATTCTTCGGGTTTCCTTTCTTTTCGGTCGGCTTCAGATGCTCTCATTGATTCCCACGGAACTCAAGACACTGCCTTCCTCGTTTTCGCAGTCGTGCGTGCTGCTGCGCGCGCTGTTCTTCCCGGCCTTCCTCTTGTGTTTGCACGGGCCGGCCGCCATGGGCGCCGAGTGGGTCGTCTTTACACTCACGGCCATGCTCGGGGCCACCAACGGCTACTTCACAGGGTGAGCCGCTTTTCGAGCTTGTTCGACTCGTTGTAAGCTTTTAGCCCTGTTGACTCCGCAACGTTGGCGTCCTTTGGAGGCAAGACGATATTTCCTCGGGAGCTCGCTTCCTACAGAAGTGGGCAACACGCGATGCGCGCTCGGTGCGCGTAACATGTATCCACCTCCCTCGATTCGGTCAGTCCAAAAGCCCTGATTTCTCTCTTTTTTCTCTCGTTGCCGCAGCGTGTTGATGATGCTGGCGCCCAAGCGGGTGGACCCCCACGAGGCGGAGACGGCGGGCACCGTCATGGTGCTCTTTTTGGCCTCGGGCCTGGCGGCGGGGGCACTCGGGGGCTGGCTCTGGCTACTCTAGGAGGGCGCGCGCGGCCGCACGAGGAACGCGTTAAGTTTTGCTCGCTTGCCAAGTACTTCCATAGGTAGGAGCTGCCCGGACGACCCGGAATGGGCCCAGTCCGCCATTCAAGGCGACCGCGGGCCTTTCTGATAACGGCGTGTTGGAGGGTCTTTCAAGTTACACGGGGGTTCGAGATTTGTGTGTGAACCGGAGGCTTAGCGTTTTCTAAACGAGCTAACGCTACACCAAATAGGTAATGTAAAGATAGGCAGCACCCACAGCAATCTCAAGGGGCAGTACTCTCGTAGTATGCGGTACATATGTCTATAAGCTCTGGCTCATTTCTGCTCTACTAGCTCTAGCGGGCTCGGAGCAGGTGCTAGGTACTAGAGTAGTCATGGGTCTATGTATTGCGTGAGCAAGTATATGTGTAGGTCGTACATTTTGGGACATAGTCGACCATATGGAAGTAAAATAGTACAATTGAACGTACGAAGTTTGAGCGTTGAGCGCGGCAGGCTTTATAATATGTATTCGTATAGTGTTTTCGGTTAAGATCTACAACGTGGTTCTTCGCCACGACTCTGAATAAGCTAAGCAACATTTTTGCAGGTTTGTAAGAAAGATGCACCAGCAAGTTATCCTACATAGTTAGTTTTAACAGACAGCACTCAGGGTTGCAATAGAAATAGTAGAAGGCTGACGTATACCGGCCGGCCTCAATTGCAAAAGTTCAAGGTGAATTGACACTAGCTAATAAGGCGCCCCGGAATCTTTGCCAGTAAGTGCTATATTATACGCTTTGTATAGAATCCAGAGTCAAATCACGTGCGACCAAAGTCCAATTTGCCCCCGATACATTAATCGGGGGCCGACCGGGCCCATGGGGCTGCCGCACTCACCGGTACAGGTTGCATGATAGCATAAAAAGTAGCTACCCGGCAAGCCTCGAACTGGTCTCCCTTGAATCCGATGCACGCAGTCACGCCATGTGATCGCGTTGCAAATTGAATGCGTCAGGCTCGCGCTCGCAAATGGCATTATCATGCAACGCTATATCCTACATGGCATCATTCGCAGCGCGGCCGCCGACCACTTGAAGCACAATATGGGCCAAGCGTCGATCCGATCGAGCATGACCGATCTCAATTCCTGCATATGTGATTCAATGCATGCCAGATGGTGCATACCACGGATCGCCATTGGACATGTATGATCTCAGGGGCGGCCATACAGTTCTGTATCGATATCATTGGTCGTTCAGTGTTCAATCAATATATAATGCATGAAGTGATGCGAGGGGCGGCATGCTACAATCAAGCCGATCATCTTTGAAAAGAGAACATCTTGAAACGCATCACCGAAAACGTCTTCGATCGCATAAACATCATTACGAATGGGAATGTGCATGGGGTCCCCTGGGCATGTTGCAGACCATGGGGCCGGGCTAACTGCGCGCAGCTTAGCCAGATTGCACACAGGTGTTTTTGCATGTCAAGTGCTACGTACATTGCTAAGTGTTGAAGCAATGTAGAGTTCTGCAATATTCAAACAGCGTACGCGTCATGCAAGCTTGGGCCAACGCTTAATTTTACCACAGCAATCTCCTCATGAAGCGTGACTCGGTCTTGATCATACCGTACATATATTGAAGTAATCCCTCGTGCATAGCCCTTATAACCTTCCTTGCAACTGAAAGGAATGATACAGAGAGACAACCGAAGCAACCTCAACCCTCCTATTCTATACACAGAAGTGCCCTTAGACAAAGGAGGACTTCTAGAACGCCGCTATACAATTGCAATAGTACAACTGCCGCCATGAGCACTCGCGGCTGATCAAGCCAGCTCAAAGTCACTCTGCCTTGATAACGGCCGACACCATCGTGTTGAGTCCGCACTCGCCCTTCCCGCGGCAAATCCTGCACGACAGCAAAGTCGCATCAGCTCTGTTCGTCTTTCCCTCCTTGCACGTCCACTGCAGCTCACGGCCGCCAACACAAACCGCTCGTACAAGCGGGTGCAAGCGAAAAGGAACGGCAAGACATCTGCATTTGCCTTTTCTCGCAAGCACCTCTTCATTTCTTTTGCAAACTGTACTTCAGCTCGCCAGCGGCCTGCAGCGGAAGGCCTGGGCGGTGCCGTGTATGGCCTCACTTGAAGTAGCCCTGCTCGCCCCAGTGCGGCCCCCAAGAGTTCTTGACGATCCAGTACGGCTTGAAGCCGAGGCGGATGGGCGTGAAGCCGTGCACGCCGTAGCCCACCAGCACCACGCCGTGGTTCAGCGCGTGCCGGTTGCAGATCAGCGGGCACGTCACGCCGCCAATGTACGTCTGCAGGTAGTTGGCGTTGATGCCGATGGCCAGCGGGCCGAACTTCACCAGGTTCGCCGCAATCTGCAGCGCAGTAAGGTAACAGGTCAGGAAGCAGGCTTGCGATCATACATGTGATCCTGTATGCAGTAAGGAGCGCTTTGACTGGAGCGGGTGTCAGGAAGAAGGACATAATACAGCAGGTACTGTGAATCGACGGTCGGAGCCAGCTTTTCGACAGTATCAAGGCTTTCACATGACAGCTCAACGGGGAAGGAAACAAGGTGGATCATGCCTATGTCTGCTTGGGCACCAATAAGGGACCAATCGATTGCCACTTGGCTAGTGAGCTACTTTGACGAACTCCAGGAGAATGGTCGATGGACAAATACCAAGACCCGTCACAGGCCCTGTCTTGGCGGGCGGGTACGCACCTGCTCTTCGTCGACTGCGACGCGCGAAAAGTTGTCAACCTTGGCCGCAATCGTGAGAGAGTCGGTGAGCTTGCAGGTGCCGTCCTGGCCCGAGTAGGGGTAGTCCGCCTCCGAAACGAGGCCACCCTTATCCACGATCCACTCCAGCGCATTGTTAGGCAGCCCTCCGCTGCACCCGCTGTCACACGCCTCCGGGAAATTGGGGTCGCACTGTAAATATGCAAGAGGGGGGGCCTATTAAAAAGGGCAGAGTTGCGGGGAAAACACCACTGCACGTTTACCCCAGGGGCAGCATAGCGAGGAAGTCCCCTAAGCAGGCAGCAGGGAAGTGAAGGTGAGAGCGACATAAAAAAGGACGTCTTGTTCTACTGAGAGTAAGTGAGATCGAATTCTTATCTATTGGATAACTGCAAGTATAGCACCAAAATTGCGCTTATACTACATGAAGTGGCTCAAGCTCCATCCTGACATATGGGCGTGTACAATGACAGCACCCTGAGCGCGATGTTGCTCTAGCCTTACCAGTAAGTGCCGAAGAGGCTACACAAGCGGCTTACCTGATGATAGAAGACCTTCTTAGATTACATGATGATATTACACCTAGTTTCTACTCGTGAGCAATAGCCGATTGTGTGTACACCCGTCTTCCCTTACCTCAAAAGAATTATCCCAGCACTGAGGCTCCCAGTCACAGCCAATACTCAGATATTAAAGAAGCATTTCAATGTCGAAATCTAAACATAAGCCTTTCAACGCCGAAATCACAAGAGAATATCCATCAAATAACCAATCTCCATAATCCCAACATGAATGTGTTCCCCCACCTCATGGTCGCAGTCCACGAGCTCCTGCTCCGAGAGGCTGACGAGCTCGCCCGTCTTGACGTAGTGCGCGCCCTCGATGGCGCCCGTGGTGGCAAACGCCCAGCAGGAGCCGCACATGCCCTGGTTCTTCACGGGCGTCACCGCGCCCCTGTCGCGCCAGTCAAACGTCTCGGGGAGGTCCCCAGTGGGCAGCGGGGGGGCGACGGGAATGCTCTCGCCCGGCTCGTGCGCGGAGGCCAGGCCCAGGTAGTAGTGCTGGAACTCCTCCTCAGTCAGGTCAGAGAATTGCGTGATACCGTGCTGCGCACCGGGGTCGTTCAACTAGGGGGGGCAGACAAGTATTGATTCAGAATATGTCCGTTGAGCTTGAGACTTGCAGAACGAGACTTTGCAAGAGAAGTAGGACAAAGGTAGGGTTGCACACAGTGCACAATTGCAATAGGAAGTGCGCAGGTCGGAGAGAGGGCACTTGCTCGTAAAAAGAGGGGTTTTGATGTGGGTCTTGCTGAATAGGATCAAAAGTGGCCCCTAAAGTCGTGCAAATTGACCAAGGCGTTCCGAAACAAAGCTTCCTGAAAGACCATACAATAGTAGGAACAGCGCTGATCAAGACAATGTTGGGGTGCTGTGACCGCCCAGCATGCACAAAAGTATGAGATATTGCGAGGAAAGAAGCGAAGCGACTCAAGAGGTCAAACTAGGGCAATCAACAAAGAAATACTGGTGAGAAAAAGGAGTAATTCTCGCAGCCTCTGCCACTTGAAGAAGACCCCAAGAAGGACAGAACGACAAAACGGCTGTACGGGGGTGTCGATGGTGCAGTGCCCCCGGTTTCTGAAAGATTGGTTGTAAAAGAGATTGTTTCCGTTCTGCCCTTATGATCGACAACCAACACTTGAGGTAAACAAGCGGAACCATCTCCAAGTCTAATGCTCGTGGCACACAACTAAGAGCGCCACTTTCACACCTTGTGTCATTTGGCAGACCAAATCTTTCACAGAACCAAAATAAATTCGATTCCCGAAAAGGATCACAAAACCAGTTAATAAGAGGACATCATCCTGCCGATTGCAGTGTGGAAAAATTGCGAGCCAAGGATGCCCAACTTTGACGTTCTTATAGACAGGCAGCCTATAACTCAGAGGGGACGCACTGAAGTTAAAGGTGAGGTGCATATGCTTAAAGTGGGTGTCGGGCACATGGTGGTCTCGGATGGAGTGCAATCAACGTCTCGTTCATCCATAGCTATGTTTGGTAATTTCCCCTTTTTGTTCCCAATTTCCCCCCTCCACCTTAAGGTAGCAGCTCAGTAATCAGACCTGCCACAAGGGGCAATTTGGACCAGCCCCAAGCATATGACTGCTCGTCCACCTTGACGCCCATTCTGCCGAAACATCAATTCCTTCTATATTGACCAGCTCAATGCTGTAGTCCGCGCACCTGATTGAGTGTTGCCTTGACCAAGTTGTCCCGGAAGACCTTGAGGCGGTGCAAATATTGGCTGCCTGTGTAGTTTTTGCCATACTGCACCAGGAACGCGCCAAACTTGTCCTCCACCCCCAGCAGACTATCCACGCTCGGCTGGACGATGGGGAATAGAGGCCGCCACGCAGAGGCAGCGGAAACCGCAGCAAGCAAGGTCACGAGCAGAAGCAGAGAGCTGGCAGCCATGGTGGAAGAAATGGGCGAGATAGACGACCAACTCTTCCTTGAAGTTGAAAGAATGCTCCAGCTTCGAGAGGTGCAGAGAATAAGATCACCTATTGCTGACGCTGGCGACTCCAGTGCTATCAACGGTTGGGCAACTCCACGACACCCGCCACGTATGCAAACCCTTCTAAAAATTTCAGGTTTAAGGCGAAACCCTAAATCGTCCGTCACATAATTCATATATGCAGCGCTGTTGACCCATCTGGGTTACACCTTAACCTAGGTCCACCAACCGCAACGTTATATGATGTTCCATGACTTTCAAGTCCCCACCCCTAAATCCACCAGTTTCAATGCTACAGCTGCTGGCTCCCCCCTGGCTCCACCCTGGGCGCCATGTGCTTCGTACTTCGGTAAGCAAATCTTCGATCTTGTTCTTGATGCTCAACCCTACACAAAGTTTTCTGCCAATGCGGCCATAGAGGCTGTCACACAGTCATCGCATGTTTCTTCGTAGAGGTCCACACATTACAAATGTATGCCAAATTCCGGCATACCGTTGGTTAGTGCAAGCAACCCGTCGGAGGCGTCAACGCACTCGCGGCTAGTGCGGCTAGTGACCGCAACCCTTCAACTTTAATCTTACAACCGCTCGAGCCATGCCTAATAAGGACATCAATGATTGCTTGAAGAGCCATTTGCACTTTAACGCAGGTAAATATGGAGGTTTGAAAGCTAGCATCACATGATGAGCGATTCAATATGTTCTGAACCCGACAATCTAGAAGATCAAACCGTGGTATTGCAATTCGCTATAAAAATATAGCAGATTAGTTCGTAAAGTCGAAGCTACAATCTTTACACGAGTGAATTATCTACATTCCTTTGACAGGTCAAGTACGAGTCAGGTATGTCTATGCACTACCCTTGTAAGACTAATCTACGTACCTTTGTTAGTACTATCTTTCGTCTACCATATCCAATCGCAAACTCTACACATGCCACGCAGTCAGCTTCAACTGTTTCTATGCACACGTAACAGCAAACGCTGCTTCTTCACACAAAATCGTCACGCACGAAATGCTATCTACAACATCAGTATTTGAATACACGAATCTTTGCAGCGCGCGAGCAACTAATCCTACATATGTCTACATGTCAGTCGTCCGTTTATCAAACACAGTACATGTATATGCGAACCTCACGCGAGCTGCGACCAAATGGACGTTCGTCAAACCTCTCGTCGGTCTTACACCTTTCCAATATGCTGACAGCCCCCAGCAATTTGCGTGCGCCCCGTTTTGTGCCCGCTCTAGATGCCGAGGTCCATGCCCTTACGCACACCGTGCAGGTTGACGCCCTCCAGCACGGCCTTGTCCTCCGCCAGAATCTGCTTTACCGCTTGCCGGAAGAAGAAGTCCATGAACGACGGCCGCCCGAAGTTGCGCAGCAGCTGCACACGCACAAGAGAATCGTTAGCACCTTGCTACGAAAGAGCGAGACGAAACGGGTTCACCAGTCGAAACAAGTAAGGGTCGAAACAGGCACGAGGAAACCGCCAGCCCGGGTGCAATTATAAACATGAAGCCACAATTAGGACATGAAGCCACAGGTAGGGAACGACCGTACGAAGAAAAGCACGTGCAAGGAAACGAAGGTGAATTGAACCCCTTCGGAGCTTCACAATTCGGACAATAGTAAAACGGACGGTAAAGAGCGCTGACCTGCCATACGAGCTTGGACTTGGTGGAGGAGATGGGCACGACGTGCGTCAGCGTCTTGAGCACGACAGCCCCGCTGGGGTCGCCCACGGTGACCATGGCGCTGTAAGGGGGCGACCGCTGCATGGTGACCAGCACGCGGCCGTCGCCGAAGAACTTGCTGAACGGGTTGCTCCGCTGGTTCATGCCGTACTCGAAGCAGATGGTGAGCGGGTCCGGCTTCCACGTGCGGATGAGCTCGCCGCCGCCGAAGCTGGAGGCGTGCACGTACATCATGTGGTGCAGGTCGAACGTGTTGTCCACCACCGCGCGGGGCGCGCTCTCAATGTCCACCGTCCCGCCCAGCTGCCTGCACGCGTGCAAGAACGAACAGCTTTAATAAAGGAAAATTTCCGCAGGCCAGGAATCCGACGACGAAGAAAACGAGGCCTGGCACCCGACAATGAGACCGTTAAAAAATCGATGAAAGTAGTCGCATAGATGACTCGTTACGCGGCTACGAATCGGTGAAACTAGCAACTGCACACTCAGAGGCATGTTATGTCAGCTCAGTGACTTGCAATCGATAATCTACATGTTCGACCCTATCACGCGCTTTCAAACAATTCCAGAAGATGTTACATGCAAGCAAACCCAGGTCGCAGGATCCTGTCAACAGGTCGAGGATCCTGTCAACAGGTCGAGGAAAAGCACCTCGGTTCTCGTAACAGGTTGGGACTGAGCACTGTAGGCGACTCACGAGTAGTGGGGGTCCAGGAAGTGTTCGTTGAAGGGCAGCCCCGCGTTGGGCTCCTCGGGTGTGTCATCCTCCGTCACCAGCGCGACCTCCACGTGGCCCTCCTCGGCACCGTCACTCTTTCCGGCGGCCAGAGCCGGCCCATCCAGCACCTCCACGTCGCTCCTCGGCCGAGCGTCCGAGAGCGCCTCCGCGCGCGCGCGCATAACGTCATCGGGTACTTCGGCCTGAGGGAGCGGGGTGGCGGGCGGGGCGTCGAGCGCGGCCGCGGGCGCGTTGCTGCGCTTGGGGCGGAGCAGGGTGCGGGGGACGGCGGGGATAGCGCTCGCGGGGGGGTCACGTGGCTCGGGGGCCAGCGACTCCATGACGGAGCGCAGCAGGGGGGGCATCTCCATGGCCTCCACGTCGATCACGCCCGTCGCCGGGGCCTTCTCCTCCATCCAGATAACGCCGTTGGCCTCCACAATCTGCGTGGAAGCGACGCGTGAGCAATATTAGAGGTCAATCTAGCGAAGTCCTGGGCAGCCTTCTCACCGACGAAGCCGAATTACCCCACTGCTTGGTTCATTATCCAGCGAAACAGCCACGCGGAGAACTCTAGGATCACGGAGGAAGCCGTCGTTCGAATGAAGCTCGATCTACCACAAGTAGCGAACAGGATTTTCATATAGATTCGACACACTGAAAGCTACACAACGACGCGCAAACCGGATAAGCAGAGCCGATCCAATGTTGGAAGCCCGTATACTAAGCGTACGCTAAACCCACTGAAAACTACACAACGACGCGCAAACCGGATTAGCAGAGCCGATCCAATGTTGGAAGCCCGTAAACTAAGCGTACACGAACTTAACAAAAGGCCTGACGAGTCAAACTTCCGCAAGGAGCGAAGTCCGCCTCACCTTGATGGGGTCGAGGTGGATGTTCTTCTTCTGGCACGTCCCCGCGGCGTCGAACTCGAGGCCGTGGTAGGGGCACTTGACGCACTTGCCGCGGCCGTCCTTGCCGGTGGTGCCCACAAGCGAGCCCATGGCCAGCGACGCGCCGCGGTGCGGGCACACGTCCGACATGGCAGCCACCTCGCCGGGGCGGGGGCGCCACAGTACCAACGTCTGACCGTACACCTGCGCACAGAAAACAAGAAGAGAGTTTGTCAACTCTCGTCCCGCTGATGGGCGACTCGAAAAGGAATGCGTCTCTGGCAAACTCTGCCCGCCCACTTGCTTCGAAGCATGTTTTTCTAGAGTCTATTGAAACAAAGCGAAGCAAATGAAATCGTACGAAATGTCAAGACACGTGTAAACAAATGTAAAGACTCTTCGACGAACGTCGAAACAGATCAGAGAAAGACGGTCGATCGCATGTTGCCACTTGGCGTTTCAGAAACGTGGCGGTCGCCCACCTGCACCTGGACGGGCTTGCTGTCAGTCACGTTGGCCGCCAGCTCGAGCGGCACGTACACCACGGGCTCCTTCCGGCCCACCCGGCCGTCGTCTTCCGACAGCACCTTGAAGCCCTTCTTGGCGGCCTTAGCTGTGCGCTGCGCCGTTACTGCCGACTGCAGCATCGCGAAGACGTCTTCACCCGCCTGCGGCCCAAACGCACCAACTTTTTCTGCAGTGGGCGCCTTAGGTGACGTCATGTCGATGTCCATGGCGAAGGACACCTTGAGCCCGTCGTCCGACTGAATGACCACCTCGGCCACCTTGCGCGCCACGTCAGCGAAGCCACGTGCCACGCCTTCTGCAGCCGAGGAGCCAATCGCAGAGGCGCCGCTAAGGCTCCGGCTAAGGCTGGATGCAGCAGAAGTGCCGAGGGCGGAGGCGGTGTCTCCGGCCGCCTTGAGGAGGTGCGAGACTTGCGAGGATGGCGCGGCGCTGCTCTGCTGGAGCAGGCGCACGGCCTCCTTGAGCTGTAACAGGTTGGAGCGGCCGGAGGCGGAGCTGCGCAGAGCGTGGTCGATGCGTCTGCCAGGGACAAAGGCAAGTGAAGTTCAGCTCGTGCAAGATGTGGAAAAGGCTCAATCAAAAGGTCCATGAAACAGGGACGACTGCCCCAGCAAACTTGTCCCTGTCCAACATAGATCAGAGAGAGAGAGAAAAAGGCTAGGGAAGAAATAGGTGACTGAACGTGACAAACCCCGACTAAGATGTCACATTGAAAAGCTAGTCGAAAACGTAGGAAACCAAACCCAGATTCTCACAGGACGCATCACATGAAACGCTTGATTTTTATTCGAGAGGGGAAGCATGGCATGCAGAACAAATCCAACGCAGGATCCCAAACTAATCAAATCAGTCTTACAAAGTCAAGACAGCTCAAAGAGGTAAAAGCATATACTAAAATCCGCAAGCACAGGAACGAAACACGTGACTGAGGCATTCAACTGATGAATGCGGAAGATCGTTCGGGCCATGTGGGCAGCTCTCCTCGATCACTTGATTATTCCTCGGATTGTTAGAAGCAAAGAAAAACGCATGCAGTCCAGTTCGTTTCAAATGTATGAGAAGAGAAGGAAACTGCCCAGCAGGACAAAGGTCCTGAAAGGCCGGAATCAAACTCCTAAAGTGTGGAATATGTCCTCCTACCTGAGCAGCTTTTCAATTTGTTGTTGGGAAGGCAGGACGGTGGAGTCTCCTAGTTGCATGATGAAAGTGCCCAGCTGCTGAGGGGGAACAGAGGCCTGGAAAACACAAGTGGGGCGAGTCAGCACGTGGAATAAGTAAGCTAAGTACTGTGCAGAAACCGATACAACACAGGTGCCTCGATAGACTAAAAGGAAACAACAGAACCTCCAAAGGAAGACCTGGGCATTAGATCAAACTGCTAGCCCAGAACACTTCACATGATTGGACACTGCACAAAAAGCAGCAATCGTTCGAGGAGCCTCTTGCATAAGCAGGATCAGACTTTCAACATACTGTATGCAAAGCTGAACGCCACTTGCAGAGAAGGACGCAAAACGAAAATCAAGCAAGAAATCGCTCCAGCCCATCTGTACTGTTCGTGTTTTCAAATGACCAGCAGTGCTACCGACGTTTATAATCTTACAGTTGCATATCAGAACTTTGACAAGTTCGAACTGTAATCTTCAGTTGCCCATCAAAACATGAACGTTGTTTGAAGTGTGCGAACTCACCAGGGTGAGGGCCACGATGGAGGCTGCCACCATATGGAGGTTATCTCCCCCGTTCAGGACAGCTGCAGCCAGAGCCCCTCGCAGAGTGGCTGAAAGGGCATCTAACCTCTGCAAGCAACAGACCACAATGAATGAATAAGAACGAATGGCCGAATGGCTGACTGACAGAACTCGAAGTCAGCGAGTTTGCCCGAGACCTCTCTCATACAAGCCCATGGTGATCAGCCTGGTCAAGTCAGCCAGGTGTTTAAGCTTTTTAACTCGAACCACGCTATGTACAGCGCCAGCAAACAATCCAGATCAAACAGCACCGTCGCCCACACAAAGAGTCCAGGTGCTGATGAAGCTTCACTACCACAAGGGCTCCTTACCTCTTCGTTGACAGCGTCGGCCTCGCTTTTTACCCGCTCCTGCGCGCCTCTACGCCCCTTGATCTCAATTGTGCCCTGCCCCGCTGTCTGCACGGCCCCGCTGGCCGGCTTTGCTTGTCTGGCAAACACCTTGCTCATCTGGGCATGCTCCACCGCCTGGCAGCGCACACCCCGCGTTGGCTGCCGGCAGCTTTGCCGCTCATCTTGCTGGTTCTGGCACCGACCCAAGAAGCTGGTTCGCGTGTACAAGGGTGTACCAGACCAGAAAGTGGGCAGTCCAGATACTGGCCGTCCACCACGGGTTTGATTGCGGCGGACTGTACCACCACTAGTTCTCCAGCTGGAAGTCCAATGAGTGGGAGCGAACGCTCCTGTGCGGGCTGAGGCACACGCCTCCATGGCAGCTCAGGATCGACTTTCTAAGCACTTTGAAGTCGTTGTTATTGATCTTTGCAATCTGGCAATTGCATGCTTCAGCGAGGACCTTGCTCAGATCTCTGATCCGGCACTCTTCTTCTCTTGAAGGTAAAACACAGCCAACTCCTCAAGCAGCTACAGGATCCGTCTCTACCTCTTCATTGAACGAGTAAACGGTAGCTTGCAGCACCAACAGGACGAAGTTCGCAGAGCTCTCCGATTGCTCGAAGTTTCTTTCCAGCTTGTCTTTGCTGAAGACTGCTCAAAATTTACGCAAAAGTTTCACATGCAAAGCAGGTTTGCGCTCATAGTTCAGACACTGTGCATGGGAACCCCGCAGCGCGAGGACCTTTTAATCGGCTTGCACATCCAGCTCGACATGGGCATGCGGCATCCATGGTGGCCCTCGGACCTCCGCTCAAGCAGAGCAACACCTTGGCAAAGGCGGGCGAGACGGTTGAAGCTGCCACCTGGACAGTGCGCCAGCCTACGTGGTCAATTTGGAAACAGCGGAAATCTGGTAGGGCTGTGTCAGGGGGCTCTGTCGGAGTCTGACTCACTTGCACAAGGCGATGACATCGACGACAATTTATCGACGGTTTACAAGGGGCCATTTGGAAGGTGCGTATCATCGGACGATTTGTTAGTACCCACGCCACCAGCTTTAACGGCCGGTTGCGTACCCCAAGATATACAATGACGCAAGCTAATCTGGTATGTATCTGGGGCTGACGTCAGTTGGGGGATTCCTGTTTGGCCGCGGGAAAGAGAAGTCGCGTGGTACAACTGTACAGGGAGTCGGTCTACCGTAATAGTTAAAAGGCTGAGGCTTTGGTAGGTACTCACGTAACCTTGAGCTGGGTTGGTATGCTACCTAGGCCCAGCTATCGCCATGCAGCGTGCAGCGGGCTGCACGCTGCGCGGCGCTGAGGCACTGAATTATCCCTGAAGACAGGCTCATACTTGAACGTGCCGGCACGCGTACGTCGGATCCCAGTGTGCAGAAAATCTTCGCTGCAATCTGTTCATGATGTTGCTAGCACATGACGAATGCCAGACGGCTCGCATTCCCCTGACCCGAGCAATGTGACAAAGTCTGCTCATGATGTCAGCTTGTGTTCTGACATCCGCTGTTGGATCTAGCTTCAGTACGCTGCCTTAGACCTCGGCCCTAGCTTCATAGCTTGAGGCCCAGATGCGCTCCGAGGATGCAGCATTCATCGACTCAAAACTCTTTGGAGGAATCAAATACGTGAACAGTACGACATATTGTGACCCTTGGAATGGACAAGTTAGCAGGCTCAATGTTGGACTGGGTCCCTTGGATATCTCGCCGTTCGTATTTTGGCGCGCATGAAACGGACTTCGCACATGTCGCTTTCTTTGGCAGGACACAATCAGGCCAGGTGACCTCTAATGACGCAGTATTGCTGCATTCATGCGGCCTTACAGTAGTTGATCCAATGCCTACGATTAGACAAGTCGAGATCCTTATCCGCTTTCTCACATCTAGCCGTCTAAAGGTCCTCGATCTCATGACGTCAAACTGAAGCGAGAGTAGACTTTGATCAGGATTGATGTCGATCCGCTCAATGCTGCCAAAGTCGTGCTATTGAATCAGACTTATGAGACTTACTCGCCTACTGATATCTCAAAGCAGCTAAAAAGAAACGGAAGATCTTTTGGGGCCTGATGTCTCCATATTCTATGTGATCAATCCGGTCTAACTGCAAGGTCCAAAGGCTAGTCTTGCCGGGCCAATGGGCGCTCACTGAGAAGCCGGGCACATCCACAGCATTGGCGAGCTCGTTGCTATCGGGGCCAGTGATAAGACTCTCGGACAATTATGCTGTTGTGCTGTGAGGAGCACAGTGGGCCCGAAAGAGAGCAAAGTAAAGTTTGATTCGGCGATTATTCTTTAAAGCAGAACCACTTCCCAAGCACAAGCGGAAGCTTCTCGCTTTTAGCCCTCTCATAGCTGCATCAGAAAGCTATAGCAGCATTTTCTGATAGCTGCATGGCTGAGTTGGAAGCGCCCCTTTCAGAGGACGGCAATTGGCCCACTTTCTCTGAAGAAGCGGAGATCAAAAGAATGCAGAGACGAAGCGATGACGTTGCTGGCGAAGCTGCACCGTCCAAGAGGGATGAATTTCAGCGTTCAAGCAGGTATCAGCATGCGCAGCTGATCGCCAGTCCCTAAGAAACGTTGAGCTCAGCAATCTAGCTTCAAACGGCTCGTATGAATGTTAGACAGGAATAGGATCGAAAAAGAAGTTGGCACTTGGAAGTCGAATCTGGTTTCAACGGTAATAATGTAAGAGTTGCACGGTTCTGCTTTGGGCCAGCAGTACCATCGAGAATCCCAGCTCACACCCCCATCATCAAACTTATTTACACAACTCCTTCACGAATACGAAACGGAGCTTGTGGGCTCCCCTCAAATGTCTGTCTTCATTCGCTGCAGAAAGTCTGGCTCCCAGGCGGGCCGCCGCTTCTCCGGCCACACCCAGGACGGTGGCTGGTTCAGTACGGCCCCCATCTCAGACGGCTTCTACGACGCACCTCGCGCGACAATGCGCAGCCTCACACGCACCAGCTCACTTGCACGCAGCGTCAGCTCGCAGGCCACCTACCGCGACCCTTTCAACGGCAGTGAGTCTGCTGCGGGGCACCTCTCATTTTGATGCAAGCGGCTGAGCTAGCAGGGCCGGGAGAGCCAATTGCGACATGGGTATTGGGAGGAGCTCCTTCCAGTGCTTATTGTGGCATCTGAGCTGAGTCGCTGCTTTTGCAAGCTTTTTCCGCTCCACCAAAATTTGGAGACAATCCCCGTTTCGGGGTTGTCAGATCGGGCTCGTTTCGTGTTTGACAACGAGCTTGATCATTCTGGCAGTATGGCAGCCGGGCACCTGAAACAAGACGACCCAACGGTTTTGCGGTTCTCGTTTTGTTGGTGCAGGCCTGACCACGGCCCCCCGCTCGTACCTGCGCTCGGTATCGTCCGCGCCGCCCCCCTTGCCGTCGTCCGTCACCAGCTGGCGCTCCGCGCTGGAGGAGGCCATCACGAGCGCGCGCGCCCCGCTGGCCAGCCTGCCGCAGACGCTGGCGCATCCCGCCAAGGAGAACGTGCCCCGCCACAGCCACGCGGGGGAGGCGGGCGCGCCGTGCTTCCACTGCGAGGAGGCAGTGCAGGCGCGCGCGCACCAGGAGGTGAGGCAGCACGGGGCGAGAGCGGGACGGAGGAAAGGGTTACAGAGTGTGCAGAGAGCTGAAAGCAGGGTTGGCAGTCAGCGTACGAGTCGTGGTCGCTTGAGTCGAGCATGCAATCAGCTTCGTTTCGAGGTGACTGGTACCCATTGTATTGAACTTGGCAGCCACGAAGGTCGAACACTGTCGACGTCGGTGCTTGACTAAAGTCGAAAGGTCGGCGCCTTCGTATCCTTCGACCTCGTTCTACGTGAAGATGTATTGCAATCATTGTTCAATCATCGAGGTCGTCGGGGACCAGCCATGGCCTCAAGGTGCGACAGATGACTCGACGACCAGGCGAGGTCTCGGCCTCCTCATCTCATCTTTTGTCCAAATTCTAAACCAAGATTGTCCCTTCACTTGCCTGCGTGCAGAAGCTGGAGGCGGGCAAGCAGGCGGCCGAGCTGGAGGCCCGGCAGGCGCGGGCGGAGGTGGCGGCGGGGGCGGCGCGCGAGGCGGTGCTGGAGGGACAGCTGGAGGCGCTACGGCGCAAGGTAGCCGACGCGATCAGAGTAGCCGAGGCGGCGGAGAAAGCGGCGGGGGAGGAGCACGAGGCCGCGCTGGCAGCAGCAGCAGAGTGGAGGAAAAAGGTGAGGCGACAGCAAGGCCACGTGCTGAAGTTCGGCGTTAGTGGTGGAGGAAAGTCAGGGCGAGTACTGGATGGCACAGCCTGGAAATACTGGTGAGGGGCTCGCTCTTCGACTTCGCTTCTCGTTCCGGTGAGGCGTCCCATACCGTGACCATGCGTTCTGGTTAGTAATTCCGTTGAGGGTCCGTTCTACCGGCAGACTGGCTTTCTTGCTTCTCGTTGATCCTCCACTTCTGATACATTCTGTGACACTGTTGTAGACTCATCAGTTAGCTTGTTTCATTCAAAGGGGAGGCTAGCAAATAAAGAAGGGAAAAAGCTCCTCAAAGAATAGAATGGAATTCTAGATACTCTCTTTTCGAACTTTCTCTCGGAGATGAGTTCTTTATTGTCCACTCTGTGGATTGGGTCTGCCGATTCCTTGGCTCGTATCTTTTAACTTGTTGTGAGCTCGCTCTCTTCTTACACCGGGTCTGAGGTGGAGCTGCGAAGGCAACAGGCGACAAATTTGGTTCTTGGATGGCCTCGTCTCTCACCCTGTATGGCCGCCGCTGACCGGGATGCTCGTCCCGCAGTCCCTGGAAGAGGCGCGCAAGCACGCCGCGGAGCTGGCCGCGCTGAGCGACGCGATGAAAGAGCAGTGGCGGCAGGGGGCCGCCGCAGAGGAGCAGGCGCGCAAGGCAGCGGAGAGCGCGCACGCCGCCGAGCGCGAGGAGCTCAAGGCACGCGCGCGCGAGCTGGAGAAGGACAAGGAGAAGGCGGAGGCGGCGCTGCGCGCGAGCGACGAGCAGGCCAAGGTGCGCACACGGCACCCGAAGGGGTGTGTCAAGAAACAGAATGGCAAGATTAGGAAGACATACTGTCAGCAGATTGGGCCTATGCGAAAACGTCTTTCAGCGAGCGCCCAGAATGGGGAACCCCCATCCGGTGCCGAAGTCGTAGAGAATTTCAGTAAAGTATAACCATACGACAGTCGTAGAAAGCCACGCCTTCGGCTCATCTTGTGGGAACATCTCCGTCTCGAAGCGTCAGACGGTTGATTGAATCAAATGACGCCCGTGAAGCTCGGGGAGGTACACTGGGAGTCGGACCGCTGTCTCGACTTCGGATGGGACGAGGCAAAGCGTCCAGACGAGAACGCCGAGGTCCCTAGCAGGGAAAAGGGGAACACTTGTCTTTGACCCTATTCTTGTGGCTGCTCAGGAGACTGCCGCTCGCCTGCTTAAGCTGGACGAGGCCGTCGACCTCAAGACGCAGGTGGGCTGCCGCCTCCAGTCTGATGACTGTGCGAATCTTGTCTCTCTAGTACTCTTGAAATTTTGCTTTGCAAGTAGTCTGTCGGAGATAATTTTCTTCATCTTACCATGTCACTGCAGACGTCCGTCGAAGCAAGCGAAAGGTAACGTCAAACCCTCCGCTTGCAGGAGCTGCGCCGCCAGCTGGACGAGATGCACGACCGGCACCGGCTGCTGCAGGGCGACGCGGAGGCGCTGCGAACAGCCCTGGAGGTCGCCAAACAAACTGAGACAGCGCTGCGCGGACAACTGGACGACGCAGTAAGGGGTCTGCGAGATCTGCTTCTTTCAATTGCAGTTGCGGAAAAGGTCCCCTTATTATTCCACCATGCTTTCAGCGCATGCACCATGACAAAAGCTCCTTCAAAAGAAGAGAATGCGTGGTGACTTTCCATGGCGCGAACTGTGTTTAGTTGTCAGAACCACGCTGTGACCGTTCAAGACGGATCAGAGCCTAATTTGAAAGCAACGGGGTGCAGAAAATCTTGTTGGCGCCGCTGAGCCATTTTGGCCTTCATCTGCCGCAGGGCGCAGCTTTGGCGGCGTGCCAGGCGGAGGTGGAGTCCGTTCGTGAGGAGTCTCACCGCTGGCGCCGCGAGTGCCGTGACGCGCAGGAGGCCGCGCGCGAGATGGCCGCCCACGAGGACGAGCGGCGGCGGCGGAAGGAGGAGCGCGCGGCGCTGCCATTTGAAGAAGTGCGCGAGGTAAAGCCGCGGCAAAGAGACCTTGCGACGGCAGGAGCACGCCCGCACTAGCCAATTTTTCTAACCAGATGCGTTTTAAACCACTTCTGCTGACGCAGGCGGGCAAATTCAAGTGAGGGACAATTAGGGCGTGACAAGCAGAGCGTGTCCGTTTAGTTCTCGTGAGAAATTGACCAAAGAGCATGTGCCGGCGTGCAGGAGCTGGAGAACGCGATGGCGCGCGCGCTGGATCGGCACGGCGTGCCACCCGCCGCGGAGGGCCTCTCCGACGACGAGTACCTGGCGGCCATGGCGCGACTGGAAGCGTGAGCCACAAACATGCCATCCAGTATTGGGGCATCAGTTTGAAGCGTTGCTATAGTCCAGACGATGTAGTAAACTCCGAGCGACACCTCAACAAATTGTCACAACGTTGGAACGCGTTCCTTGCAAGATTTGTAACGGCGAAGGCAGTCGCAACAGGAAAAGGAGCCCTTCGTGTACCCAAACCCGCGCGCGGGCCGGGTATCCTAGTGCATCAGCGTCACGTGATGTTTCTGACCTGACCCAAAAAGGAACCTGACGAAGTTGCCCGCCGAAAAGGACAGAAGGGATATGTGGAAAGCTTCATATCCAATCAAAAAGCCGTTGTTGCTGCGAACGAGAAGACGTAACAGAGTTTGTTTCCAACTGGTAGGATCGAGGCTACATCCATACAATTCTCATCCAGCAGCTTCTGAAGCGGCCTCCGTAGACTCCTTCGCAAATGCGTCAAGTCCCTTATCGCCCTTTCGCCTCTGCAGCCAGCGCGCACAGACGGAGAAGCAGCGGCAGAGCTCTCTCGTCTCGGACGGGGTCGACGTGGCGGCCCTGCAGCGCGCCGCTGCGGAGTGGGCTGCGCGGCGGGGCGGGGCGGCCGGCACGGGGCGTGCGCGGGCCGTGAGCCTGCCCGCGCACTGGGAGCACCGCCGGGAACGGCTGGAAGCGGTGCCCCGGGCCAAGCCCACCGGGCGCCAAGCGGAGGACCGACCACTAGACGCCGGGCCGGGTAACTTCGGGGGCCAGTCCTCGGCGGGGCCAAGCTCGGTCGAGAGTAGCCCCGAGCACGCGCTGGGAAATGGGCGCAGGCAGTCGAGCCGCCATCCCTCACGGCCAAGCGACGACGGACGGACTGGTGGTCATTTCGCTGATGGTGCCCACGCCTCCACGAGTGTGCGTGTTCCCGAGCCCCGCGGATCTCCTGAGGGTGCGGGGCGGGCAAGCGGTGCGCCGTCGCGCGGGTCCAGCGTGCGCAGCTCGCCGAGCCGCGACGAGGAGGGCAGCGAGCTGGCCGACAGCGACTGGGCAGCACCGCGGCCGCCGCGCAAGAGGGTGACGGCGGGAGGGGCAGCGGAGGGGCGGGGACCGCTCTCGTGCTGACGTCACGCGCCTTGCTGACATTGGGCCTTCATAATCTGACGGCCTAGACTGAGATACCGACTAACACATGCGCGCAAGCACTGAGCCGAGTTTGAGAATCAGATGCATCTTGGCAGGTGTATACTAAGATTGTTCTGGAGAAGCAACGACAATCCCAATGTTTTTAGGATCAAGCTGTGCAGCCTTCTCACTGTTGGAGGCATGTATGCTGGCATACACACTTGGTGTTTGAGTCCGACGAGAAGCTGGCCATGGTGCATTGCAATGCTGCACAGGGATGAATATTCTGATCGATTGGTGCCGAGCCAAATTCGAGCTGATCGGATCCACGTGGCCACTGAAGCCTCTAGATATACGATACAAAACTTATGTTTCGACCAAGGGTACTGTTTGATAGATTTCGACAAAGGCTCAGTGGGGGCCCATGCCAGTCCGAGGCTCTATACAGGCCCGGCCGCGGCGCAGGAACAAGCGCCCGCCAGCCCCGACCAGCGCCCGCGCGACGGCCTTAAAATGCTCCGCACTTGTATATACCTTCATCGTTCGGATACATACATGTACGACGATTGCGTTTTATACATGGCCCATGCAAAGAAGAAGCAATCCAATTTCTGTGTGCAATTCAAGTTCATGATCTTTGGATTGGAGGTCCGCTTAGTTCTTGCATCAACTTGATTAACCATGTGAAATTATGTGGAGCGTTACGCAGCAATTATCATTACCCGAATCGTACCGCTCAATTGTTCGGTCATGCAATCAATTGAGTATATCCCGCGGTTGGCCCAGGCCGCCATGATCATGTTGCATCAAATGGTCTGATCGATCATTTAAGAGCTGATTCAATGAGTACTTACGCGCCCATGATGGGCCTTCGTTGACATGTGCCGCACGCCTGATATGATCAAATTCGGACTCAACTATTCTGCGCCTAGCTGGTCTATGATATCGAAATAATGCGCGCGATCGAATTGAGTACAACTCGAAAACATTTGCAATCGGATTGAATGATGCATGTATTCTTCGATCGCATGTAGTAGCTGTCAGTGTGCTTGAATGTCAGATCTCCAAATTTAGACGGTTGGAACGAGAATCGGGGCCAAAAAAAGTGACGGCGAGCCGGAAACAGGCAAACAAAAAGTTCCCCCTTAAGTATAACAAAAGTTCTGTCTGTCATTTCTAGCTATACATGCATTTTCGCAGCCTGTCAATAGTCAAACAACCTGAGTCTCCTTGCAAACCTATCAGTCACTTCAGAACTCCTATCGAGATCAAAACTTAGCCTAGCTCATGCAAGTTCGATTCAATACCGATGTGGCCTGACAACGTCCGCGCGTCCATGTCTCCAATACAATGACTTAGTAGTGAACTTCCTAAGAATCTGACCTAGTCAAGTGCATCAGTCGAGGACAGTGTTGCACCTTTGAACGCTCCTTGCCTGTGCGACTCAACACTATCTTACCTGCAAGTCCATGAAGGAGGGAGACGCTTGGCAAAGTATCCTAAACCTGCCTTGCTTTGGAGCCCTGCACGACAATTCCTCAACTATGCAAGCAACAGAAGTCCCTTGGAGGGGGCCTTCGGTCTTTGACGGAACAGCTTTCCATCATTATCTGGCTTATTGATTATTCCGCGTTTCTTGACTGACCTCTGGGAGTACCTGCAGAAAGAGCGGATCTCTGCTGTTAGGTGGATCATCCTGCTCGGGTGTATCCAACATCAGCATGTGCCCACTCAGACGTTGCTGCATTCCGTGCTCTTCACTGCTGGAATCTGACCTCACAGAAACCAATCCAAGTCAATGATAACTTGAAGCTCCACTCAAGTGCAACTTGTGTTGAACTTGCCATATGCCTGACAAGACACAGATCTCGAAAGTTCGGGACTGCCTGTCCAACGTCCAGAGCAGACTCACTGCAACGGGCAAAACAATGTTGAACCCTGTCAAATCCAGCCGCGCCTCACCATTGACTCCTGCGCTTGAGCGAGGCGGTGCTGCCGACCACGCAGGTGGCAGCGGTAGCACACCCCCAGGCGCGGCTCCGTGTCTGCGGCCGTGCGGTCAAAGCAGTGCTCGCGGCAGGTGCGGCCCCCGCACACGCTGCAGCGATACAGGTGCTGCTCGCAGCACTCGCAGAGGCACGACGCGCACGGCGCCACACGCCGGATCTGGAAGCAGCGCTCGTCCTCGCACTCGCCCACGTCCAGGCGCTCCGCGTACTGCTGCAGCGTGCGCAGCTCGCGCCACTTGCAGCGCCGGAAGTCGATCCCCGCCACCCCCAGCTCGCGCAGCCGCCGCTCCGGCCGCACCAGCTTGGGCGCCGCGCGTGCACTCACAGGCGCCGACTCCCGCACGGTGGCGCCCAGAAGATTCGCCCTAGGAAGGTGCGGGTTGCGGATTACTTTACCCCCAGGAAGTTCTAAGTAGCTCTCTGACCACCCGCCATCAGCAGCTGGGCAATGCTGCGAAACTGGTACTCTTGCGTGCCCCTCTTTGCTGGCTGTGCGGAGGGCCACCGACGCCAGGGGTTGGCACGCCGTTTGCAGCTTCTCCAGGAGGGCCAGCACGTGAGTCCAGTGCAGCTGGGGGCAGCCCACAAAGCTGAGGCGGCGCGGGAAGCGCGCACACTCCTCCAGAATGGCGTCCAGGCTCTCCACCGTCAGCTGGACGCACCCAGTCAGGTCAATCTCATCAAAGCCGCGGCGCTGCGCCCGCAGCAGAATGGCCCGGAGGCGCTCGTCAGTGAGGCGCGGAGCAAGGGAGGGCGGCACCACAATGGACGTCCAGAGGGCGGCATCTGCGAGGGCGGCCTCGCGCCATTGCTTACTCACACTGAGCAGGGCCAGCAGTGTGCGCAGGTCCGAGCCACGCAGTGCAGACAGGATGGCGGGCAGCGCCTCGCTGGGGAAGTCCGTCATGGCGGCGCCCGAGCTAGGAAGAAGCACACAGACATCCCGATCAGTGGCGCCCTGGACTCTGCTCTACACGTGGCCTTCGCATTTGCTCTGGCGATGATCGAGACGTTGGGCAGTGCCAACTCCAGGATTAGGGTTTGGCGAACCCTAAACTTGGGAAGGGTGACCTCGCAGCTTGAAAGTTGTTGTGACAGCTTTATAATTCCCTGCTGCCCCTGGGCCTTGGCTTGGCCCCTCGGGCTTCGTGCTTGACAGCATTCATTTGGATCGAGCATTGGATCAAAGCCTTAGCCCTGCCAGCTCAGACCTTGTTCGCTTCACCTGTGTCCACCATCATGCGAGGAAACCCTTCCAACATGGGCGATACCGCGGACGTCCCGCCGGCCCCCGGCGCAGGCGCTGCCCCCGCCCAGCCCAGCAGTCACGAGGTGCCGGTCAGGCATGAAGCAGAGGCAAGCAAGAGGGCACAAGCACCAGCAGGTGGGCAACAGCCCAATGAATGGAATGCTGAAGACTGTTCTGATATTGGCATGCACGAGGGAATCAGTTGATGAGTAGGGGAAGAAGGCAGTACAGAGGACCACCACACTGCGTCTGTCTTTATGAAACTGTCCGGGTGGTGCAGCATTGTTTGGGCATTGATGCAGAAATGCATGCACTTTGCAGATGTTGCACGTATTTGGAGAAGAGCCGTGTTGCTTGAAGTTAAAGAGCCTTCACTTTTTTAAAATGGGACGTATTGCTCTCAATGTGTGCCTCATTTGTTCTGGGCATGCCCTTTGTTCCACAACAGTTCAATGGAGAAAGAAACTTCTTACCACCACAGAAAATGCTGTGGTTCAAAGTCTTAGTCCTCATGTTCTCTGTTGTGTAAATGCAGGATGGGTCATGAGGGGCTATGCTCACCACCCTTTGAAAATTACGAGTTGTCCAGATATTTGTGAGAGGTTCTGCTGGGTCCCAGCCTAACGTTTTGCAACCAGACAAGTATCAAGTGGCGGCCATTGGAAATGAAAAATTCGATTGTTGCCCCACATATGCCAGTGAACCAGAGGCATTTTTGAGTTTTCTACGAGCTTTGCCCTTTCTGGCAGAGTGCACTCCATCCTGATACGACAGACCATGCACCTTGGAAGGCACCGGTTGGATTCTGTGCCTAGATTGCTTGTCTGATTTGTGTGCTCCTGTCATTGTGGTGCAGCTTCCTCGGAGGTCGGCCGCACCCCTTCTCCCGCAGTGAGGACGCCCAGGGAGGCGGCCACCGCGGTGGGGGTCGTTAATTTTGCGGTATGCGCAACAAATCCAACAGACCAAAAGAGTTTTTGAGGTTGGTGATGCCTCTTCAAGCTGACGTTGCATAGACAGTGGCTACTTGTGATTGCTTGTAACCTGTCAGTCCAAGTATTTGTCTTCTTGGGTTTGAAGCTCAAGCCGTTGACCCCTGATCAGCTTTTAAAATTCGTCTCTTTCTTGTGCCTGCTTAGAGTCATGCTTGAGTTGTGGCTGCTTAGAGTCTTTCTGTCTTTGACTGTGGCCTGTTCTTTGTAGCTGCAATCCCCCCCTCCCTCTGTCCTTTCCTCCTCCTCGCTGGTCCTGTTCTCCAAGCTAGTACACTCCACTTTCAATTTCGAACTTCCTCTGCTTCGAACTTCTGAATTCCTCAATCTCTTCTCTTTCATCTCATCCATGGTTACAATCATCAACATGTGGCGCCTGCGTTTAGAATTCCTCCTTTTTGCTCCTCTTTTGAAACCAGTCTCATCACTCTCGTGCACTTTTTCTATGGCTTCTTCTACTCTGAGGTCCCAGCCTTTTGCATCGCTGTGCACCAGAAGCCCGTAATGCTGATCTTCCCTTTCTATTTGTACTCCGGGTTGGTCAAATAAATTTAATCAATCCAAGGAAAACCCCAGATCGAGCCTTCTCGAGTTCTACTCTGCCCCTATGCTAACGGAGGGTGTCGCAATCCCCCCCCAGGTGATCCCCCTGCGCGGCCCGGTCCCCCCCGAGCAGCTGGAGCGCCTCTCCACGGGCCTCACGGTGCTGAGCCTGATCCTGGTGGTTATCGGCGTGGTGGCCGTCGCGGCGCCGCTGCTCTTCAGCCTCGTCATCGAGCAGTTCCTCGGGGTGCTCTTCGTCCTCGGTCAGTGGCGCACCCACACTGCAAGCCAACACTGTTGTGGGATGTAAACGGCTGCTTTTCTTTTCCATGGACGGCTGTCTGTGGTTTCTCACTTGTGTCCCGCCCTCTGCTGTGATGTTTATTGCTTCGCGAGCTATTTGTCTTGTTGCCTTCATGGCACGGTCAGAAGCCTCAATTCCTGCCCACCTCGTATTCCCTCCGCCTGCACTATTGCCGCCGGCTTGCTCACGTGTGTCTGTGCGTTGTTTTGCCAGGTGGCATCGTGCAGGTGGTCCACGGCCTGCAGATGTGCGGCGTGTCCGCCCCGGGCTGCAGCATGAACCTGCTCCTGGGCGGCCTCAACCTCTTTGTCGGCGTCTGGCTCGTCACCTCCCCCGTCGAGGGCCTCGCCGGCCTCACCCTCCTCATCGCAGCATGGTCAGCCACTCGCCGCTCAAGGGGCGCGGTTCCGTCTCTTGAGCATTTCGTACGAGGGCCAGCTGGTCATTGCCCAAGAGCGACCGCCTCCGAGCGGGGCAGGGCCACAGAGCGCCCATATGTTCTGCCGTATTTGCCGGGTCTGGGCACATGTCTGATCCGCATACCATGTGTCGCCTTCTCACTTAGCGACCCCTCCTGTGTCTCAGCACTGCGCTGCTGACCCCGTGCGCGTGCGCCCGCTGCCGCGCAGGTTCTTTGCGAGCGGGCTGTCGAAGCTGGTGCTGGCGTACCAGGTGCGCCACCTGTCCACGTGGCCGTCCGTGCTGGTATCGGGCCTGCTCTCGCTCGCGCTGGCGGTGCTCATCCTCGCGCAGTGGCCCGCGTCCGCCACGTGGGTGGTGGGCGTGCTGGTCGGGGTCGACTTCGTCGTCACCGGTGCCGCGCTCGGCCTCGTCGCGTGCATGGCCAACCTCGGTGAGCGGCGCCTCACTACAAGCATCACGTCTTCATCTATTGACATGATAATGCGCGTTTTTGGGTCTTCCTCAGGCGCTACTACTGCTTGCTCTGGTTTGACATGGTGCGGTGCCTACTTGCGGCTCTGCATCTTTGGAAAGCAGGCGCTTGGATCTTGTTTAAATCTTGCTGAAAACCTTCTTCTGTTTCTTGGCATGAGAGGCCATGTTCCTCGGGTCGTAGAGGCACTCGATAGAGTATTCTACTTTGCGCAGCAATGCTTGATCTTGCGTGTCGGACAGATTTTCTCTGTTTGGCCGGGAGTCTCCGCTTGATCTCATCGATCACTCCTTCTCGTCTCCCAATTGCTCCTTCTACCTGAGACTCAGAGTCAACAATCGCCTGCCCTATTAATTGATGAAACACAAAAGGAAAGATTACCCGGCCACTACCAGCCAGCAATTGTTGCTGATTTGGCTAAGGCTAGAGGGTTCGGCTGAGGAATGGGTTGCTGTGCTTCCTGGTTTCCATTTCTGCGGTCGCCTGTGAAGACAACTGCACAAGATTAGGGCCGTGCTAATGGCGAGCACGTCTCTTCCCACCCCTCTGTTCAGGGCGGAATGTGCGGAGCGGGGCGGCGGAGCCGCTGCTGGCGGGAGAGCAGGCGGCATGACGTGTGCTCAGGCTCCCTCTCTCCATCCGTTCAGGCATGGGCGTCGACCGGGCCAGCCTGGCGGGCCTGCCCACAGAGCCGCTCCTGGCGGGGGAGGGCTAGAAAGAGCACGCGGGCAGGCCCCCCAGGATGCATGAGAGGGGGGGAGTCGTGGCCCGGGGAGGAAAAGCAGAGGAGGCTTAATGGGGAGCGCAGGCGCGCAAGAATGATATGTAGATACGTGTATAGTGAGGGGCACGCGTGGTGATACCTTTGAGAAAGGGTGTATGGGGGATGTAAAAGTCGCACAGAGAATATACGGATCGGCAAATAGACACTTCTTCGAAAGCTAGTACGTGAGTTAGGAGACTCGTACGGCCGAGTGAGAAGCGAAGTGGAATGATACGCAACACTAGCACACTCGCACAATATAATAGATACGATATGTTTCCTTGATTCGTGCGGCGTTTGATGCAGTCCCGTGATTGCAGTGCTAGCTAGATAGATTGAAACACGTACAGCTAGTATATGCTTCGCGAGTCCAGAGAGACCATCTGCTTGATCTCGATCGTCAGATCTCTTGCGCATGTTCAACGGGCCGGCCTTCGTTCAGTTGCACTTGAGTGCCGGAGCTCGGTACGTACATGCATGACGGTTACCATACAAGATGAAGTAAACTGAATGATCATTGAGTTGGATTGCAATTTGTATTGAATCATGATTCTGGCATGTGCAGTACGCATGACCGTCATGAGCATTGAACTGCATGCAGCTCTAGATCGCACAGACAAAGGCGGTTGTTTCCGCCGCCGCAGCTGTCCGATGAGCTTCATGCAGTTGCATGCGAGAAATATCTACATGAGCCGGCGCGATAGAATATGATCGTCCACAATCAGACTTAAAAGTTTCAAATCAGAACGTACATGCAAAGCAAGTGCGGTCTATGATAGGAGCCAACACGTCACATGAGTTGCATGGGGCGGCCAGTGCCAGCTAGGGCATGTTGGAACGTTCAAACATGACGCTTGATCTAGCATCAATGGAAGGTATACGACATCGGCTTCGGAGACCAGGCTTGGGATGGATCGTCCCACTAGTTGCTTATGTATATGCGAACATACGGCCCCTCACGGCCCTTGGCCCACGTAAACACGGCTTTTCGAATGATCGTGACGCTCGCTGCATGCGAGTCGACTCGCATCGTCGGTTTAGTTAATCAGCCATCCATGCTTTTCTTGCGACTCCGGCCCCTGCCTTCATGCTTCTGTCCTCGCTCGTTCTTTCCACAGGACTCACCGCTGCCGCTGTCACTAGCACTCTCAGACCCCTCTTGTTGCTTCCTTTTGCGTTCTCTTCTTTCTTTCCTTCTCCTCTTCCTCCTCCTCCGTTCACTCTCGCTTTCGCTCTCGCTCTCGCTCTCATTGCTGCTGCCCCCTTTCCTTCGTTTTCGCCTCCTCTTTTCTTTTGCTTTCTGCCGCTCTTTGCGCTCCGCTTTCCGCTCTTTCTTTTCCTTTTTCAACTTTTCAATCACCGCCAGAGCTTCCTCGACAGTGCCAATATGAGCGGGTAAAACGGCTGCCGCTCCTCGATCTTCTCTCACTGGCTGTCCGATGACGGGGCCGCCCTCCGGCCTGCTTTGTGTCATCCAGGCTGGCTGGGTTATGCCCCGGCCCCGGCCCAGCGGAACGTCGTTAGCCCCCGATCCCTGCCCCCTGCTTGCCGCAGCGGCCGCCCCAACGCCTGGCCTGGCAGTGGGTAGAGCGGCCTCGTCCTCTTCTGCATCAGCAAGCGCAAGTTTTTAGGGCATGCCTGGTTCATGCTGGCGGTCTGAGCTCACGGCAAGCTGTCACCTGTCTCAACGGAGTCCTGTGATCCATTTTGATGATGGGGCATGTCTCGGCTTCGACTACACCAAGCTGACGACTCAGGCAGGTGCAGAGGGCCAGGCCGTGCTGTGAAACATCACGATCGAAGGCCTCTAGCTTGGATCGACAGCCTTGCCTGGCAGTAGGTCGTAGTGCGTGTCAAGTGCGGCGTAGCAGTCGGTCTTGAGATGGCCGCGGCCCCCGCACCGCGTGCACGTCACGGCCAGCACCGCCCCCAGCTCCAGCCTGCGCGCACGCACGCCAAAGACGTGACAATCAAGGACGGAACTCCAGAGGATTGTAGCGAGGTTCCAACGAAGAGGTGGGATGGCCCACAGGCACTCGTTTATCTGAACTTGGGGGAAGCGTTCAGCGGTTCCCATACTCTCGGTGCCTGGGTTTGTTGCTCCAACGACTTGTCAACCCCAGGCACGGGCGCAGCCCTTGGGTCCCCCCGCCTGCGGGGAGGGCCGGTGCGGCGCTCACTTTTGTGGCTGCTGCCAGGCGGGCTTCCTCTCGTGCTTGTCCAGGATGAGATTGTTGGCGTCCAGGTCGCGCCCGTCCGCTTGCGACACCAGCTTGAGAGAGCAGCCCACCTTGGGGCCGCCGCCGCCCTCGCCCTCCTTCAGCGAGATCACCTGTGTGCACAGTCGAACATCAGCGGTGCAGCCGTGACGGGTAGCGCGCTTAGTCAATGTCATGCAGGGACGCTTCAATCTGAAAGCTCCATGGTTTTCCTGGGGTTTGGTCTCGCCGATGCCCCTCAGACCAGTTGTGCTCTTGTCTTGGGGCGGGCATGCCCACCTTGACCCAGACGTGGTCCCCCTCGGTGGCCACCCCGCGCAGTGCGTCCACCTTGGCGTCCTCCGCGTCGTCCTTGCGCGTCACCTCGTGGTCCGACACCTGCGTCACATGCCTGCACCCAACACACCACTCCTCACAGCGGGGGCGCAACCAGCAGGGGACGAGCGGGCAGCGCAACATGTGGACACGCAGCGCGCCACCACCACCATCAAGGACCACAAGAAGTGCACACGATTGCTTCCTAGCTGTGCCTGTGATGATTCATGCACTCGTTAGACGAGGGTTCCGCTCTTAAACGTGAGCTCGTGAGAATCATGCTGCAATAAGACTACCCATTGCTCAATTGTGCAGCCCGTTGGATTCGGTGGTGCGGCACTCACACCAGCCCGTTCCTGCGGTAGCCCTCCAGCTTGACAAACAGCCCAAAGGGCCGCACCGACTGCACGCTCGCCCGGTGGATGGAGTACAGCACCGGCAAATCATCCGTCCCGGAGTCGTCCCGCCGACCGCGCCCGCGCCCGCCCCCGCGCACCGGGCCATCATGTCCACGGCCGCCACCCCATGCCTCCCTTGCTTCTAGCCCATCCTCCCTGGGCCTCCCGCCCTGCTCACTCCGATTGAACCGGTCAGGGATCCAGTCACGCGGCATGTCCCCCCGCGAGCCCCTCCTGTCACTGCCAGGGCTGCCCTGCCCTCGCCTGCCACCTCCATACTTGTGGTCATCGTCAACCCTGTAATCGTATCTGCTTCCATCCCTGCGTGCTGCTCTACCTCCGTTGTCCCTGGGGCTTCTCTCCGCCTGATGGGTCCCCTTCTCCCCATTGCCAGCGCCCCGACTGCCCAATTGCTGGCGGGCTTTCTCGCTGACTGCCGACTCCTGCGGCCGCGCCCGTACAGAAGTGCTCCTCTCATTGGCACCCCAGCGGCCCCCGACCTCCTCCAAATCGTCCTCGGCCCACATCCTGTCTTCAACCCGCGCCAAAGCTCGATCTCAACCTTCAGGCCATCAGGATTCAAAATCTCACCATTGGCGTTGCAAGGCAGCTGCTGCTCAGCAGAGAAACCTCCTTCGACCAAAGTTTCAAGGTCACCAGACGTACTTGGTGTTCACTGTTTGTCAATGTGCCCCTTGAAAAAGCTCGGAAGTACCTCCCTATATGGCCATAACCGAGTACTTGAAGCATAGGTTCGATGCCTAGTTTACAAGAGACGATGCACTTTTGGATGAATTAACTTCTGCAATTAACAAACGGTACTCCCCGTATAGGCTATATCGTCACAACGATCTGCTCAATGGATACCCCGGTGGTTATATGATTGGAATCCTCTCTGAATACGGGGTTATGATCCCCTGCCAGGGGGTCGTATGAACATCACTGTCAACAGCTTTTGATAAAACTGACATGCACGCAGGTTTTCTGGCAAGAAGCAGTGAACTGTAATTCGTGAAGCCTGAGATTCAGAAGTTGAAGGCTGAAACAGCACTCGGAAAGTGGTGTCTGGCAAACCGAGTCAGCAAGACGCGCCATGGCTGCGCAGAAAGCCACCAGTTTCCTATCCAACCTCACCAAGTCTTTGCGGATCAAACCTCCCTGGAAGATAACAGGACCAGCAGCGGGTCAGGAATACTTGGAGTCAGTTCCAGATGCTGGCGAGTACAGGAAGTGGGGACCTGGGTGAGCATTGTGTACTCGTGAACTTCAGGGATCTGGGTGGTGGCTTGTAAAAACGCTTTTTCCGCAGGAGGTTTGTTGCAAAGCAAACTTTTGATGGTCTTTTAGGGACCTTTCTGGAGCCATCTGATCTTGAAGTCTAGAGTAGACGACGAAGTGCATTTGAATAAGCATCTTCAGCATTATTGGTATGTCCACCATTGGCATCAGAAGCATCTGTTGTTTGTAATCCAATTCTTTCACCAATCAGCATACAGCATATTGAAAGGGTACGACTAGGGTAGGACTTGTTAAGCCCACTTTTGTCTTGTTTGAAACAGTCAGTGACTCATTTGTGACTCATTTCTGCTGGCTTTGATTGAGATTGTAATCACCAGACTGGGGCTGCGAAAGTGTGAATGAGATGTTGCCGATTGAGACTGATTGGAAATGACCCAACCTGAATGGTCTGTCCCAAAAAGGCATAGGGTGACTCACACTGAAGAGGGATCCTTCATTCATCCAGGACTGCTCCGAAGAGAGTTTACATCCCTCATTCAGAACCTGACCACGTGTACAATATCAAATACTACGGTGAGCTCAACATTCTGAGCGCAGAGGAAGAGCTAAATCTTGTGGCAGTGCCTTGACTCACGCGTTGAAGACTTTCCTTGGCAACCTTTGATCATTTTCATGCAATAAGCATTCAGTTGAAAAGCCCTGATTGCAGAAGATTGAGCTCACAATTGATTCTTTTTAGGCAATCTGTAGAAGCGCTTCTCTTGCTGCGAGCAGAGTAATCTGAATGCATTTCTGACGGCAGAGCGCGACAGCCGACGGCAGCCTCGAACGAGGAGTATTGTCCAATTCGACCCCAAGGAGATGGCAGCGATTGAAGCGGAGGTGCGTCAAAAGTACTCGGCAGGCCCCAAGTTGCAGGCTTGTGAGAATGTTTGAGGAGCCTTGTCGGGAGACTGCCAGCAGATGCCCCATGTTGGTTTATGGTCTTGTCCTATTAGTATAGGCGGATGACAATATGAAGGCTTTTCCACCGTGGTTGAAGATAAACTTCTAGCTTACCATTTTGTCGCTGTCACGTGCCTTGTGCAGAAGGCTGAGCTGCCGCCCACGCCGGGGAGATACTATGGGGAAACGTGGGGGAGGAGAGTGCCGTTGAACGATGTTGGAACAGATGACGGGTATACTCATTGAGCTCACAAGATGCAAAGACTTATATCGTCAAGCTGGGCCTTGAAAAGCCGAGACAGCAACTGTTGGGCACCAGGAACGGAGGGAGCCGAAACTTGCAACTTTAGAAGAGTACCTTTACACGGTGAGGACTTCAAAGCTGATCCACCATTTAGACGCCACAGAATAAGATGCTTTAGTTCAGCATCGAGGAAGTGGTGTTTTACTCATGTTAAGACTCGATCGAAACTGGTATTGAAGGTCTCTGAGGTCAGTCGATTCTGTTGATGCGTGAGACTGGCAGATGGATCAACCAAGCACGTGTATAACCATTATAACAAAATCATTAATGGTTATGCACTTTGTTGTGCTATAATTTACGGTCGCTTCATTGCAGCGTGGCTGGCATGCACTGCGGCATGACTTACAAAATTGCATCCCGGCATGCACCTCGCGACTCCATCAAGGAGTTCGATTCATGGTCACTTGAGCTCATATAAACCCTGAGCCATGCCAGCTGAGCCATCGAACAACACTCCGGTGAGACTGGAATACATGCAATGAGTTGACCATCTCTGAAGCTTGCTATATTAGCAAATCTTACTAGTTATACGATACTATAAGCTAAAGACATGAAGGCTGGCGGGCCCCGCCATTGAACGATGGTCACTTTCATATACTCGCCGTAGCCTATAGGCCAGAGGCTCCTCATGGCATACATGTATGAGTGTTAGTCCCTTGTGCCTCAGTGCTATCTCATGTCTCTAGCTCAGCTTCGACTACGCCTCTACCAGCTGCATGTTCTCTGTACCAACTACCTCTGACGTACTAGACTTTGGCATCTACTTATTCGAGACCCATGGGCGTACGTGGACAGTAGTCTAGAGATCGTGGTGGCCGAGCGGATAGGAAGAAGCTCGCATAGGCGAGTCCTCAGTAGAGGCTTGCGGAACTCTGCTGAGATTTGATCTAGGTAGTGACACGCAACACGCCGGCCGGCCATTTAAAAACCCCTGCCCCGTACTTCATAGCTTAGGGGATCTTTTCAATGAGGGGAAAAAGGAACCGGCGGGGCACCTTATCACATACCTCGGAATCCAGTGCACCAAGTAGTACAACGGATAGAAAGTCATTTGCTGACAGCTGTCACTGGTGCTCAACAATGCAACAATGAACGGCAGAATGCTGGCCCGCGTTTTAGCACCATGCAATAAAGGACGATCGAGGGAGGCCGTTCCAGAATAGGATGCGCTGCAGTTGGCAAGAAACTTAGATGGACAAAGCTTCATACCGAATAAGAGTCAGTCCTTCTGGATAATTGCTTAACAGACTCCTCTGCTCCATGGTATGGAGTTTTGCCAAAGGCTTGGGCTTGGGCTTGGGCTTATTGCTCATGCCTGTAATGCAGAATCATGGGGAACACGTTAGAAACGATGACTCCTGGTTCATAGAAGTGCAAGAAGCGACTTACGGTCGTGGGCAGCATGTACGGTAGAATGTATCGGCGGACTGCCGAGTCGAGGATGGTAACTTACGGTTTATTAACGCCCTGAGCCACATAGAGCCATCGGGCAAAGTCTGCCGGTGAGACCGGGACGGTACAATGAGTTGACTCTGCAGCTTGCTACGGCTGCAAGTCATGTCCAATCTCCTAGACTCCTATACTAAAGCTACAAATGCAACAAGCAAAAAGTTGAAACTAATGATACATGCCATACTCATCCCAATGTGTTTGCATTATTGTAACTGGCGTGCAACTGACTCTGGAGACTAACACGACGAAGAGCTGGACTTTGGGTTTGACTGCTAGACATATTATTAATTTGTGGGCGCTGGATTGTGCTATTGCTTGGCGTAGCTTGGTGGCATCTTCCAACTTGGCAATATCAGAAGCCCATGCGTTGCCTGCAGTTGCCGCAGCCTTCGTCGTGGTCTCCAGAGGGCATGGTTGTGCCCATGTCAGTGCATGCCTGTGTAGGGGTCAAGAGATGTTGGTTAGTAGGCCATTAAAAAACTCCTCCGGTAGAGGAGAAAAAGGTACCACGATATAGCGAGCAACTCTGATTTGCTGCTTGGGCGTGACCTGGCATGAGAGCCTCGAGCAAACCCAAGGTGGTCAAGAATAATAGCGCTTTCAAAGTTGGCAATTGGTCAGAGCATGAAGAAGACCCTCATTCGGAAAGAATTGCAGCAATGCCTGGCACTTCTTTTCTCAACCAACGTGTATGCTAAATGGAGGAGACACGCAAGACTGGCCATATCCAAAACGGTAGCGCTTAGCCAATGCGTGCACCAACATCAGCGTTCCGTTGATTTGTCTTGAGGTTAGTGTGGGCACAACTTTGAGTGGTAGGCTTGCTAGGCATCAGCATTTCCAGTGCATTGCAAGTTATCGCAGCCTGAGATGCCACAAAGCAGAGCTGCGATCAGGCATTGCAATCAGGCAATGACTGGATGCATACCGTTTTCTCTTATAGAAGGCAAAAGCTCATTTTGCATTTGGTTTGAGAGCCCCGCACTTTTGCCAGTCAGAATTCTCGCAATTGTATTCTGGTAGATAGCAAGAACCTGGGTGCCGACAGTGAGGTTTAGGCCCTCTCAAGTGCAAGTTCACAGCATCTCTGAGCCAGTCAGGTCAGCAGTAGGTAGTGAGAAAGAGGAAACAATGCTTCCCTGAGTTTGTAGAGCTGGCGGCCAGGCAGCCACCTTTTGATCAGCTTGAGTGGCGTCATGGCCCTTGCAAGTTGCTAAGCAGCGCTGCCAGTGCTAATACCCGTTGTAGTACTGTTCCTTTTGGTGAATAGCAGCTTCCTGAGTTTGGATTGCACTGGCAGATCTGATTGACGGCCATGTGCAGGAAGGTGGCAGGAAGCACACTCTAGGAGTTCTTGGCAGCGGAACCGACCGTTGCGGCGCAGCGCCATGGTTGAAGCGGCAGCAAGCCAAATAAAGTTCGGTGTTAAATTTGGGCCACTCACAGGCCGCCACGTCATAACCCCCAGAGCCCAAAGGTGTGATGTTGTCCGGGAGGGTCGTACCAGGGGTCGAAAGGCTCTCTCGGAGCCGGTACGGACCCAAGTGACCACTTGATAACCCAGGCACTTGGATACCAAAGAAGTATTACTACCTTACTTGGAGGGAAAATCCTTTTTCTCCGAAGAGTGCATAACAACGTTGTGTGTTTCCCGGTATGGCCTTACATCTGTACACAGGCTTACATACATACATATTAGCAATTGGATCCGAGGGAGAAAATTCCATACTGCCAATCTTGTTATATTTTCTTCTCCAAACAATCAAAATTAGATTTACAAAATTGCATTTTTTGGGGTATGGCCTGACATACATATATTGGCGAATGGATCGCAAAGGGAACTCTATATTTAATCGTTTCTGTTGTTATAATTCCTTCCCCAGAAAAAAAAGAAATCATAACAAATCATAGTAAAACTCTTTCGGATTTCGTCCGAGCTTGCCAACATGTATGTATCTAAGGTGCGCCCCATGTATCCTTGTCTCACATAGATTCTGAATGGCAAGGAAAGCACAATATCCTCTCTGTCCTGTCCTCCTGTCGATTCGCTCTACAAATCACAATATTGATACAGTTCTAGGTCACAGTCTGGTCAAGTATGAGAGGGGACAAGGACACGAGATCCTCATTTCCATCCTGTCCTATTGTCCGCTCGCTCCATAAATTACAATATTCGTACGGTTTAGAAGGGATGGTGAACTATATGACGGGACCGGTTTCATTAATAGCTATGAATCTCGAGAGTGAACCGGGCACTTTAAGTGCGGTAGGCCGGAATCTCGGAGTTGGCGCGATCTTCCATTCCAACCCAACTTCCCCTGGTAGGGGGAACACTCGAGCGCAAGGTCTGGATCTCTTGCCATAAGCTGGTGACATACGAGGTCCTCTTGACCATTTCCACGCCGATCTACATCTCAAGACTCAAGTGTCCAACTCGGGGGTTGAACAAGAGTCTATGTTATGTATGAGCTTTATGTCATGAGCGTATGAGCGCGACCGTGGGCCCGTGAGCGTACGTGTGGCCGGCGCGAGCGGACAGTGGTCGCCGCGAAAGTGACGTCAGCAGCTTTCTGAAAATTCGAAATGTATCGCCGGGTGAATACGGCTGAAGTCCATAATATGTATTTAGGGTTTTAGGGTTAGGACCTTTAGATTGTACTTACGTCCGTGGTTGCATCATTGATTCGTTGACATATGGTGTCGGACTTTTTGTTTAGCATTGCTGTTCAAGCATCGCATCCACCATGCGATGCTTATGACCATACGGTAAATTCTTCCGTATATTTTAGCGCCTGTAATGGGTGACTGCATTTTCCCGTAACCGCCGCGAAAAAAACCTTATAAAGTATCCCTGGTGATTAAAAGATAGCTAATGTGTACATTGGTTACTACTGTTACTTTCACCCACACTTATATTGCATATGAGCGCAGTACCTCCACCTTAAGGTCGGTCGCGGCGGCCGGGTGGCAGCTAAGTTTGTCGCCTGCGCGCGAGCCTTTTTAGGACAACTGGCAGGACAACCAACTTCTGACATTCTACAGACTCTTAGTCCGTTCATCCATTTGCGTGTTCCATTGGGTTTACTGACATACCTAAGGCTGACAAGCAACACACATACACATACATGTATCATTTGATATCAGTGAGCGTTATCGAAAACATTCAAACTTCCCTTCAATTCAACTGCTTACAAGCAAGTGGCACATCACTAGTTCATGCATATACACCGTTCAGTTTATGTACAGACTGCCAAAAACAAATGCTGGTATTAGGACCAGCTGCGGTCGTAGCATCATTAGCACTACTCTTCTTCTGTTGCGTATTCCATTAATTCTCCCCCCATCGCTTTGACGTCTAGGCCCTGTGACAGAATCGATCTAAGCTCCTTTTCCGAAAACGTAGCCTGGTGGATCAACGGCACCCCTGTGTCGTCTCCGTCAGTGAAGTCGAACAGCCTCAGTCCCACCCGCAGCACCGCGTACACGTGTCTGCAGTGGACCCAGCTCCCCGACTTCTTTTCCTTCATCTCCACGTACTCCGGACAAATCTCGTCACACCTCGGGGCGGCGTCTATCGTAACCCTGTACCTCCCTCCTATTCTCGTCGAAAACAGCGCTGAGGCTTCTTCGACCAGAACTTCAATCGACTCCCTTTGCACGTACTTCTCCACGTGCACAGTACTTTCCATCTCCAGCGCCTGCTCCAGCCGCGTTTCCATATCTCTGATCACCCTTCCCACTTTCTTCACCTTCCTTCCCTCTGGACGCTCGCTCGGCCGTTTGCCCATCTCCTTCTCCACCTCCTTCTTCTCTCTCTCCAATTCCCTCTCCGCTCGTCGCGCAGCAGCCTCCTCCCGTTGCCGCCGCTGCCGTTCCGACTCGTTCTCGACGTCGCTCAACCCGTCGTTCCGGGGCGGTTTTCCCCGTTGCTTGACCTGCCCCTTATACGTCACTTGCTCCGAGTGGACCTTTTGTAGGCTGATGATGTAGAACGGGTTTACTTTCCACCCCGCTTGTCGCAGCCATGCGAGCTCCGAGTCACTCAGGAGAGTCCCCTCGAAAATCCCCACCTCGTTCCCCTTTTCCGGCGTCGTCTTGTCCACGAGACTTTTGTTGGTTCCTTGGCGACTGTCGCACGGGCCGTCAATGCACATCTTCGCGTAAGACATGTATTTCATGCCCGTGTTCTCGTACTCTCCCTGCCTGTTTTGTAGGCCGAAGTGGCGGAACGCTTGGCTGTGCACAAAATAGTTGATACGTTTAAGCATCGCATCCTGCATGTGATGCTATCGAGAATCATGTGGCCAAGGATTCGGCACTGATAGATTCAAGTACACCGAATTGCAAGTAATAATGAAAGCTCGAGACTAGTACATGTTTTAATCCTGACCCTATGACAGCGATATGATCAAATCAACCGGTCGAGTACCACGTACGCTGCAGGACTTTCCGAAACTCAGTACTACAGCTTGAGTCGACGCACTCACCGCATCAACACCAACACCCCCGATGCTCCGTGATACCTCTGGGCTTCAAAGCTCGTTGTCTCGCATCTTCCCCCGCCGATTTTTACCCCGACGCACCCTGAGCCATCACCTTTCTTCAATCGACAAACCCCCCATTCTCCTTCCTCGTATTTCTCGTCCCCAGGCAGTGCCACGCTCTCTGACCCCGTCTTCGTACCCCCTTCTTTCGCACCCCCCCGTTCCGAGCCCTCAGCTCCAAACTCATCTGACCAGGACGCCTTTCTCCCCAAATTCTTCTCTTGCAGCCGTTTTACTGCTCTCCTCCGGATTAGCTCTTCTTCTGCCTCATCAGCCGCCCCTATCGCCTCAGTACTTCTTTCTCCACCCTCTCCCATCACCTCGTCCTCGTCCTCCCATTCACCTTGTCTAGGCCCCGCTGCCTCCGCTACTCGTGGCTCTTCTTCCCTCCTAGGAGCACTCGGGCCTGCTGCTTCTTTTGCCTGCTCCCCAGTCTGCTGCGTATTCGCATTACTTGGGCCCGGTGTGTCGGCTGGTTGCGGTCTCGCGCCCGCCGCCCCCTTGGCTGCTCCAGCAGCAGCCATCCTCTGCAGTTCAACTACACGCTCTTTCTCCTCCAGCGGTAGATCCTCCAGCTGTTTTTTCCCCTCCGAAATTCCAATCGCCAGCTCCTCGTAATACCTGCTGCCCTTGACCCCTCCGTCCTCTCCACCCTCCTCTGCTCCAGATTGCTTCCCCTTTCCCTTCTCCCTCGTTCTGTTATCCACTTCCTTTAAGACCCGGTCATGTCTGTGCGTGCTTTCCACCCCCGCGGATCCTGGACTTGATGCCGCCCACGCCGTTTTTGAGACCACGTTCCTCACCCCACCCCCAACCGTCCCGGTCGCAAGACCCGCCCCTCTCGCGACATCTCCTAGGGCCGCTCCAGACATCCGCCGTGCGTTCTCCCGTTGCGTTTCCACGCTTTTTTTCCTCTCCTCACCCCTCGCTCGCAATTCCTCTAGCGTCGGGCCCTGCCCCGTGTAGCCCGTCTCCTCAAATTCCACTGTTCGCGCGATTTGCAACACGCCGCCCGTTCCCTCGTTCAGAATCACCTCCCCCCTTGGTAGATACGGCCCTTTCCCTCCCACCAAGAACCAGAAAATAGCGTTCACGATCTCGGCCAAATTAGCGGACGGATTCACTGCTACCCACTCCTCCTCCAAAAATTTCACGTTCTCAGGCATCGACCACGCCTTCAGCTCCTTGGACCTGAAGGTTTGAGTTACGAAAATAATACCAAAGTCAGCGCCCAACACGACAAACATATCACAAGCATCGCACTCAACATGCGACGCTCCTTGCATCCTGCCAGCTCGGAGTCATAATATTCAGTGTTGGACAGAGACTCTTGAAAACCTCAGCGTATCAAAAACGCACAATTTTCTTGGGTATTTTTGCTCATTCAAACAGTCGGATCCTGCAAGTCAGGTCATACAACATTCTGTCTACCTTTCAAGAGCACAGAAACATCTCTATAAACAAACGTTCGTCTGACACAATAGCCCGATGACTGCTTGACAACAAACACAGATCGTTTAGTATACTATGGGAATAAGCCGCTGTCTAAATCGTTCTTACTTGAATCTCCAGAACGCCGCCCAGTTGCACATTTTTCTTTTCGCCGTTTTGTTGTTCTGTAACTTTGCTTCGTACCAGTCCAGCAGAGCGTGGAACCTCGACTTCCACTGCTCGTCCGTCTCGGACACCAACCACATCCTCACCAAGGACCTGTGGTGACCTCGCAAGTCCTCCGGCAGGTTGTGCTCCGCATTCCTCAGGTCCTTTTTAAAGTGCATCTCGCATTGGACGAGCGCCCCCCGACCCTCCCCGCTAGAGACCACCGCCCTGTACGCTGCCGCAGGCCCCTCCGCAGCGTCGGAGCACAACCTCCAAAAATCCAGCGCGAATGGCGCGATTGCCTCCCAGAAACCCTCCCCATCTTGCCCTCCCGCAGGCCAGCCGGTTAGGCAGATCTTTTTCAGCTCCTTCATGAACGCAACCATGTTCTTCTTGCTCTCCGACTCTATCAGCGCCGAAGCGATCGTTAGCATCCTCCTCTGAACGTGGGAGTACGTGCTTATCCGCGTCAACACCTCGTCTTCCGCGGTGACCTTTTGGGCGTCTATATAAGCTGTGCTAAAGTACAAGTCGCTCCCCGGAACGCTCATCTCTCTAGCGACGTGCAGGCCTGACCCCCGGCCTTGTACGGTCATCATGAACACCATCGGGACCTCCGACGTCGGCTGCAACTGCTGTTCCGCGAGGAAAAGCTTGTGTACGAAGGGAAACCCCAACTTCTTTGCAATATCTAGACCCGCGTACTTGCTCCTCGTGTTTGCCCCGGCTAGAACCCGGCCCTTCGCCATAGTCCTCCTTATTTTGTCCATCCGAGCGAGCGGCTGCACGCTTTTTACTAGACTGTATAAAAAAACAAATATGCCTGGTTAATGTACGAGTTGTGTTTTTGATGGATCAAAACAAACGTCCAACAATCGGACCCGTAAACAAATAAATTTTACGATGATACCCAAGTCTAGAATAAAAGCATGCAATCACTTTGGGTATCTCAATGTGTTCATCCAATCATCACAAACAACTGTAGTCGACGACAATGTTTTTCAGATTTCCTGTGACGTGTCAATGTCCGAGAGAAAGTTTTCAACAAATGGTTGTACAGCCAAACCGGGAATGGCTG
>DF236950.1:7507-31722 GCA_000708835.1 Klebsormidium nitens | reverse complement strand
CGTCGTGAAACTTGGATTTTAGCGTCCGCTCGAAGACGATCGCCTCATCGCCGTCGCAAATGGTGGAGTACACCTTGCCGTTATCGCTGGTGATCTCCACCATTGGCATCTCCTTGGATTGCGCCGTTGGATTGCGGGGCAACTCGGAGTCCGAATGCGTCCTCGATGGCGAGGCACCACCGGTACGTGCCCCGCCATTTCCTTCGGATCCTGCTTGGCACAGCACCAAAATTAGCTTAACATAATTGCTACGGACAAGGTAAAACGGTAAATGTCTCTGTATTCCTGGCTGAATCCTCGTGCTTGCTAGTTCAAACAATTTAATATTGATAAACTAAGAAATAGTATCAAGCCCAACATCCTTTTAATTCTTCGAACTACAAAGCTTGGTATAGTGAGATTTCTCGTTTGAATCAACCAACCAAAATTAGAATCTAACTTCAAAACACTTCTCTATTTTAACCCTTAAATCAATAACGGAAGAAGTCGAAATGTTCATTATAGTCAAGGACCTTTTACGAAACAATCAAAGGAGTCAAAAGATTCAAGATGACAATGAGCAATACGGAGCCCTTTAAAACGAAAGCAAGAAGTGCACTTTTGCTACCCCAAATCGTGACAACAAATTGAAACGAAAACAAATACCCCCTGAACAATAAACAATAAATTTTAGATTCAAAGTAGCTGTTAATGTGTTCATTCACCTGAACGCTGGCCGTGATCGGCCCGCTGAGTTGCCTGCTTCCCGTCCCCGGAAAGCCGACTACCAACTGTCAGTCCTTGCCGTGGCGGCTTGAACGCGGTGAGAGCTGCACACAGTTCGGGCAAAGAATAGTTCAGTAACTACTGGTACGTGACTTACTGTACGGGGCTCAGCTTTACCATATGAATCTGTAGTTTGTAGCACCGTCTATCTCGTAGCATCGCATGTTGCATGCGATGCTTCGTCAAAAGATCCGATCCAAGCTGTCTGACAGCAACTTCGCAGGTGGTCACAGTTAACAGTAGCTCTCAGAGCACAGTATCGTAGGCGACATGCGATGCTGCAACTTACCTGATGCCATTGCGTGCTGACGTCAGCACACGTGCGGAAACTGCCGAGAAGCGCCCCGATCGTCGAACCTACAAACCTACGAATGAGCGAGATGGGCGCCGAGGGTTTGTGACATTCGCGGAATTCTATGATCGCAGCAGCAAGCACGAGCACCCCTGCGTGGTTGCTCGAATGTGATTGGACGCGCGAACATCCTTAGATGCTCCGATTGGCTGGTAAGGATGTGCCCATCCTTTTGCACCATTCTGATTGGTCATGTTCGCTTGAAACACGTGCATGCGCCAACTTGCATGTCAGTAGAATAATGTAGTAATATATGGTTAGAAAAAACGCATCCTGAACATCATTAGTCAAGCACCCGACTGGATTTTGCGGCTGTCGGTGGAAACAACAAATGTAAGAAAATCATATAAGCCGCGAGGCAGCCGTAAAGTGTGACGCTAAAGTAGTCACGGATAACAAATTGATCTCGCAAAAGTTGCTCCGCTTTAGCGTCACATTTAGCGTCATGCTTCAAAGGTTTCAGAAAAGCGTCATTTGTCCTTTTTCCCAACTTTTGAAGTTGGTTTTCAGGGCGCCGCCGGAGAATACGGCCGTTTCAGCAAAGTATCGTTTATGAAAACGATGCTTTCTTGTGGGCTGCAAGCGAATGCCTAGATGCGAGCTCAAACTGCTTTCAATGCATTAGAGGTAAAAGCATCGCACACAGCCTGTGACGCCTTTGTCTGAAACCTCTGTGCAGCTGGCTTCGTAGGTTAGTGCCGCATCCTGCCTAGGACGCTTCTCTCTTGCTGTCGTTCGTGAGCTCCTCAAAGTTTCTCAAAACGTCGCATCCGGGGTGCGACGCTCAGAGGCGATCGTTGCATCTGGGGTTTAGCTAAGCTAGTGTCACCTGCTGCCTGCGACGCCTGTTGGTTGTATGGCCTCTCGGAGTGGGCTTGTAATTAGGATCACTCGCTAAAAAAAAACAGACCAGGATTCTCAGAATACCACAGCAGAGAGTGAGACAGTCTCGACACGTACTTCACCGTTTGGAAAGAACCTGCGAAGCGGCCCAGGGCCAAGAAGTTCTATCCCGGATAGTGTCGTGAACAACCGAAGCGAAACGAGTATGGGGCGTGGAAAGAAGCCAAAGCGGGAAGCTGCACAGGTTGACCCTGAGGACTTGCCGCTAGGAACGAGGAAGCCCAGGTCCAAGCTGAAGCGGGGGGATAGGGGCAACGAAGAAGCGGAATCCGCTCATGCGGAAGGCGGGAAAGGAGTCTCGGAAGTTAACCCTGCTGCAATGCCCTCGGTGGTGGCAGAAGCGGAGTCAAATTTCGAGGGTGGGGTAGGCGAGCAGCGAGCGGAGGCGGCCGCCGCAGAAGGCGGTTCCGGTGACCGCGCGGCCGCCGGAATCGCCGCCGAAGATCAGCCGGTTGGCCTGGAGGTTTTGGATAGTGGAGCGGGCGCGCGGCTCGAAGTCGCGAGCGCGCCGACGGAAGTGGGGGGCGGGGCGGCCGCTGACGTTTCGGGGGTAAACCCTGAAAACCCCCCGACTAAAAACCCGCCCGCGGTCAGTGAGCTGTCGGCCTTAGATGCGGTAACGGGCGCGACCCAAAAGGCGCACGATCCTGAGTTAGGGAAGAAGGAAGACAAGGCGGAGGCGGAGGGAACCGGAGAAGGGGTAACTAAGGAACCGCCTGAGGTTCAGGTGGAGGGGCTGCAAGGAAGGTCAAGCCTTGAAGGGGTGGAGTCCTCCGCAGTTGATATCGAGAAGAAGAGAAGCGAGGTTAGCGCAGCGCAAGAGCGGAAAAGTGGGGAAGTTTCAGCAGAGATGAGGGAAGAGGTGGGGGGGGGTGCGGAGCAAGACAAGGCACCACCCAAGGAGACACCTCCTATTGCCAAGCCCCCAGAGAAGGGGGGTGCAAAGAAGGCGGGAACGTCAGGGAAGGGGGATGCCGCAGGCAAGTCAGAGGCTGCTGACGGAGGGGAGAAGGAGGCACCAACTGGGGCGGTGGGCTCTGGAGATTTCTTCGGACCGTCAGGGAAGATCAACCCTGAGAGGATGGAGTACATCAGGAAGCTGGCTCAGGAATTCAAGGAGGGGAAGGGGGGTGAAGAGGCAAAGGGCCTGAATGCTGAAGAGGTAGGTTTGATAGATTAGATAACATTTTAGTAGATTTTTTATGTTGCTTGAGTTTAGAAGCGTCGCAAACTGCATGAGATGCTGTGGACTTAACTGAGGTTCTCTACTTCATTTGAGACTTGAGATGGGGACTGCAAAGGGGTACAAAGGGATGGTCTTTGTATGAACGTCGCATGCTGCCTGTGACGCTTTTGATTGTTGAGGTTGTCATGTCCTTCTTATACCTTCAGATAGTCTGCATACTGGCTGTTTGTAGTCTGAAGCGTGGCATGCTGCCTGTGATACCATTGCCCACTGATGTTCTCGTGTTTTTGTGATATCTTGTAAAGGGGTGTCCTTAGGGTTATTGCCAGCATGAACTGTGCGCAAGTTAATGCTTAAGTATTCGTCGTTCTGCTATTCTGTGTTCTCCCAGCGTCGCATCCTGGCTGTGATACTAGGATAGGTTGTTGGCATAACGTGTTGGCGTTTGTAAGGGGCCTGTAGCTGGTCACGCCCGTTTCAGAGCTAGCTATTTTTATAACAAACACCTGGTACAGAATAGGATTCCTTTCAAATCGCTGCGGAGTGTGTAAACGAATGTGGATAAGGTTGCTGATAGTCCACGTGCAGTGTCTTGTTCATCATGCCTCCTTGAGTTACCCTTTACTAGACCTCTTTTGAGAGTATCGCCTCCAGCATGTGATGGTGTAGTCCTTCTCCCGAAATATTTACTGTGCTGATTGGTTCAATTCGCTCACCTAACTACGTTTCTCAACCCTTGCAGTTCCGCAAGCTCACCGACCTGGTAAGCGTGCATCAGGTCGCGCGCCGGATGACGTCTCTGATGGAAGCAACCGCCGCCTATCCAAAGGACTGGGATGGGAGGGGCAAGCTGCACTTCGACATCCCGATGTGCATGCTGCAAAACGGGAACGACGCAGAGAAGTTTGGTGTAGTGCACCCTGAGGTAGACGCCAACGGACGGCCCAAGGCGGTGCGGATCACGGAAAGGATGACCACGCCTGCGCAGGTCAGGACGGGGGAGAGGATCTGGGTGGAGGGCCACATCAAGGAGAGGGGGGACGTGACGGCAGTGATCAGACCGTTTGGGAAAGACGTTTTGATCACCGAAGAAGACAAGGCGGCGATGTCTGTCGAAGATCGGGCGGATCTAGAGAAGTTTGAGAAGACGGTCGGGCAGATGTGCAAGAGCGAGGACGCCGGAGTGAAGGCGAAGGGGGAGTGGCTTAAGGCGAACGTGGTGGGGAGGTGGCTGTTCCTTGTGGATGGGAACTCGAGGTGAGCACATTTGTGAAATACTGCAGTGGTCAGCGCTCGCTATGCTAAAGTTGCCTCGCCTTTGTTTCTTGACTGCATTCAACGATTTCATTGCCACAGAATATAGAAAAGAAGCTTAACCAGAACCAAGGTGATGTTAGCCCTGTATTCCATCCTGTATGTTGTTGGTTGCGAATCAGTCTTTGCCATACGTTCCGACAACAAAATGAGCGACTCGGCATGGCTGCCTCCGTTGCTTTGTACCAAAGGTCATTGGCTGTACGCTGTGCTAAATATGCTAGGAAATTAGTTGTTGATTTGATTCCATTTCTTTCCAGGCTGGAGGGATACAAACGGGGTCGTGCCAAGGACAAGGCTGACACGGGAAAGACTACCAAGGACATCTTCTTCCAAACGTTCTTGGTCGGCCTAACCGCTGACAACATGGACGACGTCGCGGCTATGTCCCGGCAGATAAACGACAACAACATCGAGTTCAACTCCAAGAAGACTGTGGCGCAAGAGGTTTACGCCTGCTACCAGCTCAACGACAAGACCGAAGAAGAGATGGAGAAGATCGTCAGCGGAGCGGTGAGTTTACTGAGAGTGTCGCAGGCAGGATGCGATGCTGTGCTTCTTCAACCTTTGGAATTCTATCTCGGAGAGTGTCGCAGGCAGGATGCGATGCTGTGCTTCTTCAACCTTTCGAAATTTTATACCAGAGAGTGTCGCAGGCAGGATGTGATGCTGTGCTTCTTCAACCTTTAGAATTTCAATGACGTAAGGATATCTAGCCTATAGACTGTTGCACAGCTTAAAGCAGATCCCCTATCTCCTGGAGTGTCGCCGGCAGGCTGTGACGCCTTGTTGTTTTCTTCCTTCGAGTTCCCATTTGGTTAAGAGAGACAAGCCTTGTAGGACGGATACACTGTATGCGCGGAATTGTTCTCTTGTCTGGGTCTGTCTCTTTGTCGAGGTTTATTCTCCTGTACTCGATTGCTGTGGAGGTGTCACATGCTGAGTGCGATACTTATTTACCGATGCAGATGCTCACGTTGTACGGCGAACACACTGGGAAGTGGACTAAGCTGCGAGCAGAGCTCAAAGAGCAAGGAGTGAACTACCCCGGGATTGTGTTTGCTGTGGGCTTGAAGCCCAGCCTCGGGTGAGAACCCAACTCGTTTTCTGTGTTTCTTGCTGTTACTTTCCGTGGAGATCATTGGAACTCGGGATCCCGGTTAATAATGAGTTTGCAAGCATAATGCTATTGTCTACTCTTGTTGGCTGTACTGAGTGTCATGGAAATACTGTTGTGATTTGTCCTTCTGTACGAAAGAATGTTATGTCAAATCTGACGTTTAGACGCGATTGAAAAGACGGCTTACTATTTCTTGATGCTTTACAGCCTGCTGCTCATGGACAAGTCGACCTTGAGCCTCCCTGCGGAGAAAGTCGGCGAACTCGGGTCCGCCCGGTCTGTGTGGGCGCTGAAGAGGGTGCACTGCGCCAACCTGTCAAAGGAGAAGCGCGGCTTTTGGGAGCCCATTTGGCAAAGATGGGTCATGCTCGAGCAGCCTGAGCTCGTTGTGCCAGACATCGACGTCCTCGACGTTCTGTCGATGAAGCACCTGCCCGTCTCCTGGGATGCAGTCGTCGTGCTTCTCTGCGAACTCGACGGAGAGTCCTTCAAGCACATCACCGGCCTGGACCGATCCCGATCCAATCTGAAGTCCTGGGTGAAGTGGATGGGGGTCCTGTTCGCGGTGTGCGAGGCTGTCGTCACCCAGCTCATGGACTTCGGGTTCTACGAGAAGCCGAAGACCAGAAAGAGGGGGGATTCGCCTGCATTGGCTAAGGACTACCTCCACTTCGCCGGAGCGTACGATCCGTACGAGTTCGGCAAGGCCATTCTGTGGATGCAGACCCCGGACGGGCCGGCGGGGAGGCCGTTTTGGTGGGCGGCGTCCGTGTCCGCATTCAGCGGAAACATCAAGCCTGCAGCGCTCGCCTCCTTGCGAGACCGAATGACGCTCAGGTTAGTAATTAGTGGATTTCGAAATCTGTTCTGTACATTTGTGCAATCTACCCAGGTACGAAGCTGCTGTTGAATCAATATCTGGCGATCGTACTTCAAGAATTTGGTTGTGTAAAGTTGTCAGAGTGTTTGTTTGCTGTCTGAGCGTATTTCCCGGAAGTATCGCATCCTGCCTGCGATGCTAACATCATTAAAACTGTTTCGTTCAGTTTGAATTGTACCAACTCGGTTTCCGTACTAGAATGATACCGGCTGTCTGCTCTTAGCGTGTCGTGTCAAAGTGTTTTCTTTTTTGATCAATAAAATATTTTCAGTCGTTCCTTTTATGAATAAAAAGCATTGTGGGTTACAGTGTCGCCCCCTGCATGCGACACGTCAATTTCAGGCTTGACCAACCGAAGTAGTCCCGCCTTTTACGTATTATGGGGTTTGGCAATGATTAGAACTAAAGTATCACACCCTGCATGCAACACCCTTCCTTACCACTCAAGTTTCCTTCTATGCAGCTACTTCAGGACCGTCCTCCCGTCGCGCACCTTCGAGGTCACCCCCGACCAGCTGCAGACTCTCGTGGCGCTGCAGAACCTCCCCAAACTCGTCATCCAACAATTCGTCGTCATCCCAGTTCCGGAGCTGCGGCACGCGCTCATCACGCGCGCTGGTTTCGTGAAACCCGCCGGCACAATGTTCAAAAACGAAGACCGTGACTACGTGGCCGACGAGCAAGTCATGTACTCGCAGTGGGACCTTAAGAGCTGGACTACCTGGACACAACGCCCTTCAGGGAAGCGGTAATGGGGTGCCGGTGGGAGGTGGACTGTGACGAAGCCACCCCCACGATCCGGGTTTGGGACAGGGGGGCTGAACCGCGGACCCTGGCCAAGAAGGAGAAGCTCCCGGCCGCCCCCTATCTGTCAGCCTCGGTCGTGGAGTCGATTGTAAACCCCCCCCGCTCCCTGGAACTATGGGACCGCAAAATCGTCCTCCAAATCCGCCCGGACTCCCGCCTGGCTGTCATGGCGGTCCGAACGGACACAGCGCATCAGGGGGTAGTTGGGGAGAAGTTCCCCCCCATTTCCGCCATCACAGACCGCCTGGGTTGGGTGACCTCCAGCAGCCAGGAATTCGACTTGACGGAGCGACCGGTCCATCTAGTTATGTATCTAGCTGCGTGCGCTAGGGAGGTGGTCGGAGACGCGCGCGCGCTCGAGTCGTCAGTCAGGGCGGCGACACAGCTGATGTCAGACCTTCTCAGGTTTGACGGAACAGTGGGGATCGCGGTTCTTCCGGGCGACACCCCGCTCGACTGGATTGCGCCCGGTCTACAGATAGTCGCCCGCAGGGTCATCTGCCTGGTCCCCAAGAAACTGGAGGTAGGTTAAGCGCAACTTTTTTACCAACTTTAGAGACTGCTCTGACCTCTACGAGCTGCTGTGTTTTGTAGCTTTCCTCTGTAGTTTAAAAAGTGTTGGGCTTGCCGTGTGTCGTCTTGTTTGTTTTCCGTCTTCACTATGATTGCTTTTGACTATGGAGAGTTTGATCAGCTGCTGTACTTTGTAGCTTTCCCCTCTAGGTATAAAAGCTGGGGCTCGCCATGTGTTTTGTCTTGCTTGTTTGTCATGTACACTGTGCAAGAAGCTCCATAACAGGTCCCGCCCTCATCAAGATAGCTTGAACTCACTTAAGTCCTAACGAATGTCTATTTACTCTCAGAAGGGGTTCGGGAAGTTCGAGAAGTGGGGAGACAGTGGGACGATGTACCAGGTCGTCTACTTGACTCCCGTCGGGTCCGAGCTGGAGCTCCCCGACCAGTCCAAGCAGTACGGGTTCGGGCTGACCCACAAGAAGTTCAAGCACGCCGGCACGTTCACGGTAGGTCCTCTTACAAGCAGCTCGGCCCACTGCAAATCTTCGATGGTGGAAGTTGTAAAAGCGTCGCATGCTGCGTGCGATGCTTTTGTAGTAAAGGGTTTTCTGAAACTGATGCCACTCTCCTTGTCTATTGCAGACCAGTCCGTGCACAGCCGACCCAGAGAGCTGGCCCCTGGAGACCATCAACAGCATTCTCGAGGTGATTGTATTTCCTCACGCTGGATAGTGTCGCACCCTGCATGTGATGTTTTGTAAGCGGGGCAGGAGCACTTCGATGACGATGATATATGAGTTCCTTATGCACGAGCAGTGTCTTAAATTGTTTGACGACTGTGGTAAAGTGTCGCATCCTGCCTGCGATGGTTGCGGTGTGGGAAATAAACATCTGTTTCTAGTCTGCTTTGACTTCGGCTACTTATTCATCGAGTACTTGTTTCTGCCCTAGTGTCACAGCCTGCCTACGATGCCTTGTTCTGTTTCAGACTTTTGATGGAGCTTGTGCATCTGCTATGTACAGGGCGCCGTCCCCTCTGCGACTGGGAGCGCGGTAGCTGTGGTTTTAGGGGAGGAGAACGGGTACACGACAGCTGCCCTGCTGAGGAGAAACATGCTGGTGGTGTCGGTACTTAGCCGCAGGCTGCATGTGTGGATGGGGTCGAAGGGGCGGAGGATCAGATCCACGCCCACCGACATGACGTTCGCCGAGCGGGCGATGGCGTACCGGGCGGGGCAAAAGCTTCCGGACGAGTTCGATCCGCTGCCAGCAGCCCCCGCAGAGACTACCACAGCACCCTCCTCGAAGACAGCCGGGACGGCGACATCTCGAAAGGGGAAGGAAAAGGTAGCTTCGACGGGGGAAAAGCAAGTGACGGAGAAGAAGACGGGTCCCAGTGCGGCTGGGAAGGGGGGCAAGTCGGGGAAAGTCGCCGGGGGAAAGAAGGGGGCAGCAGGCGCCGCGTCAGGCTCTGGAAAGAAAGACGCAGCGAGCGGTGCGGCGGCAGCCGCTAAGAAGGAGCCCGCGAAGAGGAAGGGTCCTGTTGCGGCGGAAAAAGAGGGAGAGAAGGCAGAAGGGAGCGAGCCCAAAGAGAAGAAACAGCGGAAGAGGAAAGAGAAGGGGGGAACGGCGGAGGGAACGGCGGAGGGCGGTGGAGAGGGCCCTGCTGAGGACACGAAGACCAAGGGGAGGAAGAGAAAGTCCGAGGGGGAAGGGGGGGGAGAAAAGAAAGAACGGAAGAAGCGGAATAAGGGGGGGGAGAAGGGCGGAGAAGGGCCGGCCGAAGGGGGTGAAGGTGGGCAGTCGGCCGTCAGCGATGAGGCGACCGAGAGCAGCCAGAGAGCGCCACGTGAGGAGTCACCAGCCCCTAGCCATGCCGAGGCCTTGAAGTTTGTCGATTACCTGATAGAGGAGCCAGAGGATTGAAGATGCAGCACTTGAGGATTAGGAATCTCGCAGTGTGATAGGAACAATGTCACTAGTAAACAGTTAGGAAGTGTGAGCTGAAAAATAGGAAAGCTTCGTAGATAACCATTTGCAGTCAACAATCCGAGGAAAAAAAAACGCCAAACTAGGAATACGACTGTAAATAAAAAAAACATCCCACCAACCGACGAACTATTCTGGAATGGATCTGTTTGCTTCAAGTTTGTGATCTCATACCGACCGGGCAGTCAACCTCTCGGACTACTCAATGCAAGACCGCGGCATGAAGTGACCGTGATATTTGCTAATAGTCAAATCGTGATTTCGAGACGAGCCGTCACATGCTAACGAAGGTCATCGCATCGGTTGCAGTCTCGGGTTCCATCATGTCCTCACCGGCAAGATCAATAGCTGAGCCGCCTGTGACTCTGTCCGAGTCATCGGACAGCGAAGATAGCGATGATATCGTCGTGCGAAGTTCGGAGGGGACGGTGGACTTGCGCAATTACAAGCGGTTCGCAATAAGCGGTGATAACATGAACTGCTTCTTCATGACTGCATTTGTGGTGGCAACATTGAACGGAGAGCCCCTAGGAGGGGGAGAGGAGCTTGCTGCACAGCTGCGGGCTGGTCGTCTCCCAATCGACTTAGAGAAAGAGGGGTTGAAGGTGCGCGCAACGATAGTTGCCTACCTGCGTGACCACAAGAATAGGCCTATCCCCCCCCAGTTGATAACGTCCTCGAGGCCCCCGAGCAAACGGCGACCATTGCCAACGTGGGAAAAATTGTACCAAGCGCTACGGGACGAGGACGATTTGACTGAATTCGATACTTACGTAGACAGAATGTCGCGAAGCGGATGCTGGGGAGGGGACTTCGAGCAAAGGGTCGTATGGGCGATGGGCCACAAGGTAACGGTGGCAAAGGGGGAAAATAGGAGGAAGATGAGGATCTACCAACCCCAGATGGAGTTTGTACAGTTGAGAGAAAACGAGGCGGTCTGGTACCACGTTCGGAGTGTCATTACGATGTGTTAATGCCGGAAGGTCCGTAACATGTAGGATTGAAGGCAGCTAAAGAACTTCGCAGACAGTGCGTTTTTTGTATGAAGAAAAGTATAAATTGGTTGAATTGCATTGTCAAAATATGTATTGTCGACTCAAGTCGAAAGACAATAGTTTGTGATTAGTGTCCATGATAAATGAACGTATATGCAATCCCTGAATCATGAAGTGCAGAATGGACGGCATGTCATGCTAATAGGAGGAGGCTCTGGTATGCTGAATATTTCTTGCACAACTGCCTACAATTATGTTGACTATTATGTTGACTGAACTACCACCCGTGTATAACCCCGGGTTTAACCGAAAAAAACCGCAGCAGTCATGCATAGAGCGAGCCCGTCGGTAATAATGTGCGGAAAGCTAACCTAGCTGTGCGTGCTCCCGCCCTCAGCTAGTACAAAAGGTCCAGATCTTCGAAGTATGGCCAATTTCCCGTAAATTTTACAAGCCCTTCTGCTGACGTCAGCAAGGCGACCGCGAATAGTGCGCGCGCCCCTAAAAAGCGGGCATACGACTACTTTGAGCGCTATGACGTCAGATTTGAGCCGGTAACGCTCAAATTTTCTGCGGTAACGCTCAAATCTGAAGCGGGGCGCTCAAACGCTCATGGCCTAAGGCTCATCCTAAGAAATAGCTCGTTGAACAAGAGCGAAGCAGCCATCTCGTCTCGGCTATAACAAAAGTTACTGCCAGTGCCACAGTGCAATCTGTGTACCGACCCCTGCGTCGCTCGAGGAAGAAGGGTGCAGGAACGCTAACCACGTGCACAGGACAAGGGAGACGTGAAGCTATTCGAGAACGTAGTAGAAAGGGCTGAGCTTGTTTGTATGCGAGCAGTTGGAAGTGAAACGTAGTAGAAAGGGGTGAGCTTGTTTGTATGCGAGCAGTTGGAAGTGAGTGGATTGATTCAAAGCGTACAGCGGACCTGCTTTTTGAACCTGCCGCCTTTCTCGGCAAGGATGCCTAAGAAAGAGTTGGAAGAGTTGCCCTTCAAGCTGCCTGCAAGCAGTTGGACTCAACACATCCTGATGCTGAATTGGCCATGCATCCGCTTCAAAGCCTCAACAGACTTGCCGAATAATCCATGGGAAGGGGGAGCCATTGAGGACTTCAACATAGTCGTAGAAGTGTTCAGAGTGATACAGAAGGATTTAGAAAGAACTGGACGTGCTCTTAAGAAGTCAGGCGGGGAGCTGAACAACAGGACACGAACTCAGGGCATCATCACTCTTCTCAACGAGCTCGCGATCCCTAATGATCCCAGGGACAATGGGGAAGGGAGTACGATCTTCAAAGAATCAGTTGAGCCCCCAGAACAGGTAAGTTTGTACCGTCCATTGAAGCGTTGCCATTGTCTGTGGTTGCTTTTGCAGTTTTTTTGACGAGTCAGTGTTCCTATCCGAGCGGTTATCCTAAAGGGACCTGCACACTTTTCTCAATGTGCACAACTTGTTGGTTTTCAGTTGGAGGGCTGAACCCTCAGTGCTTTGCTTTTCATGATTTTGAGCTGTTAAAGTGGAAGGGATAAATGGCCCATCACACATCTACGAGCCTAATCTGATTGAAGGTGACTTGCATTATTGAAGGCTGATTGTGCCAAGATTGTGCCAAGATTTTGCATGCCTTTGACAAGGGGTGACGATGGGTTCACTCTTGTATCTTTTGCAGCCGGTAGGCCAACATGCAATAAAAGATGCAGCACTGACGCCAAAGAAAGCCAAAGGCCCCGAAGGAGACCCGAAGCAAGGATCGCCAGGGAGCTCCAGAGGGATCGTCTGGGAGCACGAGAGCAGCGAGGGAGTGGGCCGGCAAAGCATGGATTGGATGGGAAGTGTCATTGACAAGGCGATCCTGAATGCAACCTCGGCGTACAAGTATTCCATCTGCGCCAAGCTCATATGGGAGATGAAGGCACACTTGCTTGCTGTAAGCAATCCCTGATGATTCATTACTTGAAGGGGCTTCTGAGGACTGTAGAGTAGTGATACTTGGATCTGGATGCTGTGCCTCCCTTTCTATGTTACCGAGCAGATTGGAAAGGGTCGTCCTTCCGAAAGGTCGATTTCTTGTTGATTCTTGCCCACATGTTGTTGACCAAGGGATGTCGTAGAAGGGCCTGTAAGACGCAGACGTTTTCTATTGTGCAGCTGTACAATTCGTCTGCAATTGACACTCGTAGGCAGGAATATTCGAGGCGGAGAATCTTGTGTCCTTTTACATTCTTGTTACCTTCACCTGAATCGTCATTGCAGAACTGGGAAGACGGCCCTGGAGGCAGGTGGCAGCTCGCCAAATACCTCATCCTTCATGCTATTATAAACTGGATGAAGGAGCCCTCAAGGCAGTCTCCAGTGTTCGGCCTGGGATTCGATTTGAAACAGTGGGCAGGAGAGGTTTTCCAGCTTCAAGGTGAGTGGTCAGATGGAAGATGATCATTCAGGCAAAGCATGATTTGCACTGCCTGATACACTTCCTTCTCCGGTTTAGATTTAAAGCCACTGTTACATGATCTAGCAAAGAACTTGAAAGCGTAACTGGAAAGGTCTTGATAGTTTAGTCCTTTTGTAGGCTGTGTGTGCAGAGTCTGCTACACGGATGTACTCAGCCATTAAGATTATCTGAAGATTCACAAGGTAAACTATTGAGTCCAGGCCCTCTCCCATGTTGCTTATCAAGTGTTTGCTGTCGGTTTTACAGGGTTCTATACAGTCAAGAAGGACGGCTTCCTCGACAAGGCCTCTCTGACAACCCTTACAAGGGAGGACATGGACTGGGTGCAACAGCGTTACAATTGGCAGAGGAAGGTCCTCAAGCGCGACTATGGCCTGGCGGTGGAACCTGGAGAGTACCCCATTGGCACTTTGTACAGCATGACTCAGGTACTTTTCAATGTCCATTGAGCAGCCCTTGTGGTACGATTTTGAAAAGTCAGCTGAGGTGGGTGGCTGCTCTAGTGGTTGTTATTGCATTCTTACATAGTTGTGATGTCATAAGATCGTGGACTACGGCCACTTTGTGCAGCACCTTGTTCCAAGTTGACGACTCCGCTGTTTGTTGTTGCCAAGTCGGATTAGCAATTGAGCTTCTGAAGCTTCTGTTTTGTTTGGCTTCCCAATCTCGGAAAAGATAGGTTTAAGTTGCAGGTCAAGTGCGTACTATGTACGTCAAAAGCAATGAATTCTGGTGTGTTGCAATACAGATTCGTGCATTCTGGCCAGACGAGGACATGGCTGTGCGAGTCAAGTCCTTGCAACTCGTGGAGGGTCTTCTTCGGTGCTCGTTGGGCGAGCGAGTAATCAAGTGGAAGTGGCACGACATGAAGAGACGGCTTGACGACGTGGAGGAGCAACTCGAGCAAGTCAGCAAGAAGCGAATGACCTTGCTTGATGATGAGAATATGCGGAAGATGTTGATGCAGGAGTATTATGGTAATCCTCGATCTGGGTAGAGTAAATTTCGAGTCATTGCAGGCGCTTCTCGAAGGCTTTGGCATCGCATGACTTAAGTTCCTGCAATGAGCAAACCTTTTCAGGGTCCGCGTGTTTGACGTGACCATTAGCTTGTTCAGCTTGCAAATCGACCGGTCAACACATGGTTCGTTTGTGCTCCTATGACACTCTGCAACCAACTTTGATGCTTGGGGATCATCTGCATATCTGGTGAACATGTAGGGTCTTCAGGCTTGGTAGCAACCTAAGCCTTCCAATTCAATCTGTCTTCACCATGTTGTGCCCTCACATGCTGCAGCCTCATCAGCAAATCAAGCAAAGAAATCACGCCTCCTCTGAGGCTCCAATGTGACCTTCGACATTTGCTAGGAGACACGATAGAGCTTTCATTGCCGCGTTGGGCACAATGTCGTTCATTGAGCTGCCTGCAACTTTTCACTTCAGAAAAGGCACGTGTAATTTTTGCCCTAGGGCTCCAAAGTGTGTCGTTTTCTTTCTCGGAGCCCAAGAGCACCATTTTCAACGATGGATCAAGCCCACACTCCAGCCAATGTTCGCTCTGTTGTACCTTCTTTGGACTAGAGAATGGACACCGTGCTAAGATTCAGCCTATAGGAACAGCTGTTGAACGTGCGCAAAGCAGAAGGGAGGTCTTGCATGTGTTGCAGACACCTGGGCACCCGCTTGGCAGCCATGGCGCTAGTGACAGCAGGCATGGTCCGATTCTGAAGAGGCTCCAGTCCATGTTATATCCATAACCTGCAGATTAGAAACCCATTTTCCAAAAGCGATCGTGCGATCGGGTGGTGCTGAGACCAAGTTTTTCGATCGGACGATAGCGCTATGATCTTGACAAATCCTTCAGGGCAATTTTAGATTCGGTGTACAGCGTTCAATGCACTGCTTGGATGTATACGTACTTTTCTTATAGACCGTGCGTATCAAAGGCATGGGGCAATGTGCCGGTGCAAAGGCATGTTCAGTGCCAAATTTGTGCATGAACGTGGGTCTATGACTTGAATCTCTCAACATAAGCATGGACCTGTAGCGGACCAGACTAAGCGCAATCTTATGCACTGTCTGCAAAGCCTCATGCAATCACTCGGCAAGGGTATATTACAACGTGCTATCGAGAGAAGTGCTTTCGCCTTCGCCTTCGTCTTTGATCTGGTCATGTCGGTTGTTGATGAGAGGTGTCGATGGCATGTCCCTGTTAGTACCATGAGCGATGGCCCCACAATGGCATTCAAAGATGGCATCTCGCACGTATAAGGGGCCAAAGCAGTTATCTAGTTGCTAGGTTGCCGGTGCGGAAGGGTTTTTTTGGCCAGGCAGATATCAAATGCATGATCTCCGCATTGGATGGTTGGACTCCGTTGTCCTTTCGGACATGCGAGTCGGATGCCCCCATGGATCAGTGCAACAGTTGGCGCGACCTTCCATGCACCCCGGGTCCCGCCCTTCCTGCAGCAAGCCATGCAAGTGAAGTTCGGTTTCAGAACGGGGCCACTCACAGGCCGCCATGTCATACCCGCCTTGCCGGCCCGGCCATACCCTGGAGACAAGACTCTTCATTCCCGTCGTTCCGGCTGCGGAACCCCGACGGTAAGGGAACCGACCCCGACCACCTACCTTTCATACCGATAACTCTTGTGCCTACGATACAAATCACCCGGGCACCTAAACTAAATACCCCAACCTAAAGCATACCTCGCTCCGCACCCGTACCCACCCTAACCACCGGGCCAACCCTACCCGTCACCCGGGCGCCTATCTCAAGTCACACAGCCTAACGTTAGGTCACACGGGAGTTATCCGAGTCGACTTTTCCGGTCCCTGTTTGTATCTGCGGGCACTCTGTAGCACTCTGCAGCACTTGGTAGCACTCTCTGGCACTCTGGCTCCGCGCGCAACAGTTCAGCGACAGGCAGGCTTTGCTAGGTGGCCAAATAACACTGGTGGTCACTGGTGTTCACAAATAATTGTCGGTGGCTGATCATTGTGCACCTTCTCTTACAACGCAGCTTCCTGCCAGACTACTACACTACTTAGCTGCTCAGTCTTTAATAATATGGCGTGTATTGCAAGGTAACAGGAAAAGAAAATTGCTGCCACATGCCTTCCTTCTCTACTTGATGCGAGTCAGAATCACCTCTTCTGAGACTCGTACTGATGCCCTAGTGGAAGCTCTCTTACGTCGACCTTTGCTTGCTTTGCGGCCTCCGAGTTGTCACTCGGGGACAGAGCACGCCTGGTGCAGCAAGCTGCAGAGTACACAAACAAGCAATACTCCTGGATGTAGCGATCACACGGGTCCTGAAAGCTCAGCGGAAGGTTGAACGACTTTGATGGACGGTGAGCTGTCCAGGGGGGCCTTCTAGTCTGAGACCTTTGTGAGGCTGAAATTCTGGATGCGCTGGGGGCTGCTCTTGTACGCGCTTGCTATGGAGCACAGTAGATTTGCGTCTTGGTGAACACACGCCCCGCTACAATGGCTACGTGTTATGTGCAAGACGAGCATTGGCGTGTGCAGCCTGATTGCTATTGGTAGACCCATAGCGTGAATTTAGGGTCTGCTTTCAATGCTAATCGGCAGCCTGCTAATGATCGACCCATAGCACAAATTTAGGGTTCGCTTTCAATGCCAACTGGCAGCCTGCTCTTCACCATGTGCATGGAACAGAATTGTGCAGGTATCAGAAGGTTGTACTATTAACTAAGGTTCTTGGGTCGCTATGACAGAATTGAGGACCCTTTGAGGACATGGCGGACGCGCCTCAAGGCCCTGCAGTGGCATCGTAAAAATCAAGACGGTAAGGTGAGCGGGCTAACAGAGATGAAACTGAGGTGCTTGTATGCAATTGCCCTTGAAGGAGCTAATTTGACGCCAAGTTGTCGGGCTTTTTTGTTGCTTGCTGAAGGCTGATTCGCCGCGCGCTACGGGGCTCATTGGGGGGCTGATTTGTTTCCAGGCTGTCGGACTCATTTGTTGCTTGTACTGAGGGCTGATGCGCTGCCCATTGAGCCGCTGATTTGCGGCCACTGCAGGGCTGATTTGGACTCCGCTGCGGGGCTGACTTGCCGCCCGCTGAGAGGCTGACTTGAGCTGCTGCGAGGCTGTTTTGCCGACTGCTGTCGGGCTGCTTTTCGAGCCCACTGTCGGGCTGATTTGGAGCCCACTGGGGGGGCTGTTTGGGCTTGCTGCGGGGCTGCTCTGTCGTTCGCTGCAGGGCTAGTTTGAAGCTCACTTCCGGGCTGCTCTGGAGCTGGCTGTAGGGCTACTTTGGAGCCCGTTGTCAGGTTTTCTGGAGGCCCGCCGTGGGGTTGATTGGAGTTCGATGTGGGGCTCTTTTTCGGAGTCCCCTGTTTGGGCTGCTTCTAAATATACTGTAGGGTGGATTTTTGGAGGCTTGCTGTCACTTCATCCAGCACCATTTTGAGAAACCAACTTGTTGGGACGGCTGGCCCCTCGTTGCCTGTTACCGACTGGAGCTGACCATGCATCACAGGGTGTGACTCTTTTTGCGTAATCCTCGCAGGAAGAACCAGTGGTTGAGCAAGGAGACACGTGCATGCTCCAACTTGACGACCCTGTTTCCAACTCTGCGGCAGGCGGCGTCCCGGCCCCCCTCATGGCACACGCTTGCAACAACCCGGATGGGCCAATGGCGATTAATGAGGAGCCGCAGATTGCTGAGCAACCGCAACAGCCTGGTTTGCTTAGCATCCAGGTGGACGGCTTTCACGTACAAGGTTGCCAACTACTTGCTTTTTGCCCATGATTTCTGGCTCTTGGGTATTCTCGGCTGCAACCCCAAGTTCTTGCTCAATAAAGGTCGGCCAGACGGGTTTGCAAGCGTTCAGAAAGGTGAGGCGTTTCACTTGTATCAAATTGATTCGATTGGACTGTGGGTGATGACTCAGTGGGCATTGTCTGGCTGCTCTATTGACGGTGGTACAGCTGGTCGGGGCTGCTTTAAACGCCTTGTCAGTGGATTGGAGCTCGCTTTCGGGCTGATTGGAGGCGTGCTTTGAATCTATCAAGATGTCCCACTTTGCTAGGACACTGACAAATAGGTTTGAGGCCCTCTGTTGACTGTTTTTAGTTGGCTGGCGGACTGACCAGTGGACCGCTGTTGGGCTTCTTGCAAGCTGCTGTAGGGCTGATCTGGACTTAGCACCAGGGCTGTTTTGAAGCCTGCTTTCAGTGGGTTGATTGTGAGGCAGATACAAGGCTGATCCAATGTGTGCGTCGGAGCTATTTCCGTCTCTACTGTGCATGGAAGTGCAGGAAAAGTGTCAAACTGGTCTGTGGTCCGCTGCGGGCTGAATTTTAGCTGGCCGGCGGGCTAGTCTGGTGCCCCCTCGAGGACCCCAAGGTTCAAGATGCATACAGAAATAGGTACTAGAATGAAGGTGCCATTACAAATTACACCTGTGAATTCTTAGCACTTAACACGCTTTCTTGATACTCAAGCGCAATCCTCAATCAAGTATCGTCCCTTCGCTAGCGACCTTTACGTTCCCCTGATTTATGGAAGGGTTGGCTGAGAGTCAGAAGATTTGTTGTGCTCAAGGAGCTCTAGTGCACATACTTTGAAGGAACGTTGACTGAACCCTGTCCGAGCGTCCAAGTTTTTGACCGACCCCCTTTGACGACTTCAGCAGCCAACCCGGGAACAAGCCGCTGTGACTGATTGTGCGAACCCTGTCCAAATGTCCGAGTTTTTGACGCACCTTTGAGATCGACCCCCTTTGATGACGTCAGCAGGCATCCCGGACACAACTCGCTGTGATTGATTGTTTGAACCCTGTCCGAGCATCCGAGTTTTTGACGCACCTTTTGAGATCGATCCCTTTGATGACGTCAGCAGGCATCCCGTACACAGCTCGCTGTGATTGATTGTTTGAACCCTGTCCGAGCGTCCGAAGTTGTGACGCACCTTTCCCGATCGACTCACTTGAATGACGTCAGCAGTCATTCTGGAAGCAATTCGCTGTGACTTATTGCACGAACCCTGTCCGAGCGTCCGAGTTTTTGACGCACCTTTTGAGATCGACCCTCTTTGATAACGTCAGCAGCCATCCCGGCACAATCTGCGGTGGCTGATCGTGCGAACCCCATCCGAGTGTCCAAGGTGTCCGCTTCACGGCTGATAAAACAGACTTACTCCTCGGTATAGTCAGGGCACATGTCGCTTGCAGTTGCTTGCACAGCTTTCGAGTCTTTTAATGAAGCTGCTGTCAGGATCGGAATGGGAGCGTGCAGTTATGACCGCGTTTGACTACAATTGCAGGTCCAAGTCAACCAGCGAGAGCCCCGCCTGCATGGCCTCTTTGAGGCCTCTTTGACCCCAGCCACTTCCACGACTTCCAACACAGGCTGAGGTAGGACCTGGCGAGTATATTGCCGCTAAGGACAGCCAACCTCGTTTCGAAGGTTAGTGTGAAGTTCGAATCAAAGTATTCCATTTGTCTAGCTGGTTTTTTTCGTTCCTTGGTACAACTCATCTTGCTGGCAGGGATTGCTGACGTCATGAAGCCAGGTCGGACTTGAGTCTGGACACTTGGGCGGGTGAGTGTGCTGTCAATTACCAGACAATCTGCTAGAGATGTTGGCTGACGTCATGAATTCGGCTCGGATTTAGAAAGCATGTGAGGAGCTCGGACACTTGGACTGGGATGCGTGCTGTCAATTGCAAGTCATCTCGCCCATGATGGTTGCTGACATCATGTCGGAGACTTCGAACTGAAAAGCATGTGAAGAAGTCGGACTCTTGGACAGGGGTCATTCTACCAAAGCAGCGCTTTATGGAAGACCAGCAGCGTGCCCTCTCATTGCTTCATCCATTTCTCTTTGCTGAAACAACATATTCCGCACTGCAGGCCGGCGGTGGCGATAGCCAGCAGCAGCCGCAGCTCTCCAGCGAGGATGAGGAGCGGAGCTCGGAGTTGGAAGGGGAGGGCGAGGATATTCAAGACGTCCAGAATCCGCTGGTGCGGTATGCCCAAACGAACGCTGCTATGGAGGCCGATTCGGAATCGGACGATTTGTCCCAGCTCCTGGTGCGGCGCTTCAAGCGGCGGGCACCCGGCAGAGCAAGCCACTCGCCTCAAAGCAGACGGCGTCCTCGGGTGCTGCTCTCATCGGAGTCCTCTTCTGAGAGTGGTGGTCCGATGGCATGCGAGAGCCAGGCTGCTGTTTTTGATGGAGAAAGGCAGCGAAGCGGGGCTGATGAGCAGATGTTGGACGTCGACGCCACGTCTGCGGGGGCGCCAGAGCCAGAAGATGCGGGCTGGTGGGACGAATTCGACTCCGACCTTGACCTGTCGGACGATTTTGCAAAATGCATAATTGTGCCGCGTGCACGAACACGGGAAGGTCTTTTGGTGAGCCTCGCTTCTTGCTGAAGTCTCCCTTTCGCATGGGAGTTGGCTCCCGGCTCAGATGCAGCTTGGCTCTTTATCATGTCAGCAGGGTTGCCGCAGTGCGGTGGCTCGTGTACATATCAACATATCACCAAGGACCATTACTGATGTACACGAATCGAGAGTCAACCTCCAATTTCTGGCGCTGGGGTTTAGGTTGATTGCGCGAAGGTGTCCAAGTGTTCGAGCTTTGACGAAAGTTTTCGGGTCGGCCCCCTTTGATGACAGCTCCCATTACCCGCGCTTTTCGCTTATGAGTTTCTATGGATTGGTCAGTAGCCTGGGGATACATAGCCAATGGCTCCCTGCGCACATTGGAGCGTGAACCCCGGTTGCCTGCATATCGGTCCAGAATCTTGGAGCTCGGTTGGCTCACAAAGTTGGTTGATTGTTGATACTCAGGTTTGTTGGCTGACCAGATCAACCTTTTATTCAACACTAGAGTCTGTTTTCCAAATTCGTCTGTTTTTACCACATGCTCTTTGCAAGGTCGGACAGAAAGAAGCCAGCCTGGTGAATCAATTCTGTTCACTCCGATTAGTTTTTGAGCATGCAAGTTTGAGCGCTCGAAGCTGGTTAGCGCCAGAGGTCTGGATTTAGCGTCCGATCGAAGAGCTCGTCAGAAGCATTTTTTGGTCGTGAAGTTTCCCACGTTGTTCAAACATATACACCTTGATTCTCGTCTTTCTGGTCAGCAGCTTCCAAGGGTGTCGTTCTTGCTGCATTACATTATACGAACACCTTGTTGCCCGTTCTGCTCATGGCAGAACAGTCTTCGGTCTCTGACCCTTTCCTCTTATCGTCTTTTCTTTGCAGCCCACAGCTGCCAGAGCACCCAAGAATTGAATCCTTGCATCTGGGCCGGCCCCTTTGGACATGCCCGACTCTGTCGCGAACGCGCAACTAGACAACGCCTCCCAGCCTGTCCCTGCCGGTGGCCCCTCCCCCCCCAGCCACGTGCCCACCTCTGCAAACCCTCCAGCCATCGCCATTCCTGCAGCCCCTCAAGCTGTCCCAAGCGCCCAAACCCCATCCCCAGCGCCCCAGGCATCGCACGCAGCCGGCAACCCCCCTATTCCGAGAACGATTCCGGGCACCGCACTGGACCAGTGCGTGGCTGCCGCACATCACTTCCACGGGTTGGGAGTGGCGTCGCTCACCTTTGATATGAGTGTCTACCTGAATGCCAAGGGGGAGGAAAAGAAGGCGCCAATTGGTCTCATGCCAGAGTGGCAGAAGAACTGCGATCTTGGGAGGTGCCTCCGAGAAGGGGTTCGACCGGGGCGGGGCTGCCTTGCAATCGTGACGGAGCCCTCCGACATCTATGCCCTGGACGTCGATGCAGAGGATGGTGGGTTGGAAGCTTTCGAGCGGATGTTGGAAGAGCATGGTCCTCTGCCGGACGACACCCCCTGGCAGTGGTCGGGACACAGACCCGGGAGACACTTCTTGTTCTCCCTCTCCCAATCCAAAGCCGCGGGGTTGCTGAGCGGGGCCGGAAGAGCTCGGTTGAAGTACAAGGGCACGAAGGTGGGCCTTGACACGCGTGGCGAGGGGGGCATGCTCTTCGTGAGCCCCAGCAGCTACAAGGGCCTCGACGGCACGGTCCGGCGCTATGGGTGGATGCAGGAGATCGCCCCAGACCGCGCCAACCTCCGGGCCATGCCGGAGTGGCTGATCGAGATCATCAATGCAAGCAACGCGCCTCCAACTGCATCGAGGTACATCACATTCTGATGTAGGACACGAAGCCTGTAACGAGTTCAAGGCAGGGTCCATGCCTGTGTGCCAACATCCGGCATTCAGTGCTTGTCGATGCTTGTTTCAACACGCACGGTCTACCGTGTGGCATTCTGAGCAGCCTCTCATTTTTGATGTGCACGGATCCCTTTGGAGGTCGGTAGCTATCATAGCTGGAGAGCTACAACTGCTCCCTACACTTGCATTTTCTGTGCCTCCACTTTTTGCTTTTGAACCCTCGTGTACAGGTCTGCGCTGGCAGATTTGATTGCTTCTAGGAAGAAGTTCATTGAAACATGCGAGTCAGATTCTTGCCGTGAATTTGAGGTCGAGCAATTAGGTTGTGGAGGATTCGCAAGCTGCTTGAGATAAAAGTTGACAGTATAAGCTCCGTGCAACGAGCATTATTTTGAGCCAGGCTTATGTGCTCCATTTGAACACCATTCTCAGTTGTGTTTCTTTGCAGACTGGCATTTGGGCCCCCAGCTCGACCAACTGATGATTCCGGTGTGGACGAAATCGAGCTGCCCCCTCCGCCAGCTGTTCTGGACCGCATTCAGAAGTGCCTCGCGGCCGCTGGAGACTCCAACTCATGCTTTGACAAGCTCAAGTGGTCTTTTGGGGGCGACATGAACGTGTTCCGCGTCAATGCCGCACGCGTGTGTCCGTACGGGGCCAATCACAGCGGCTCCAACAACTTTTGCGTCCTCGTGCGGGGTCGCAACCTCCTCTACAAGTGCAACAGCCCAGAATGTTGTGACAATGACCCGCCGCGCAAGATCGGTGAGCTCATGGCAAAAGAGAGCATGATGGGGGGCGAGACAGCTCCAGTTTCTGAGGACGACCCGACCGTGTACAAGGAGCTGACAAAGCCTTTCGTGGACTACTGGGCGTTCAGAGGTGACATGGGCGGCAGTCGGATCGTCGCACAGATGTACTCGAGGTGCCGCAGGTGGTATCAAACACTCCTTTTCTCTGTGGTAGCTGTTGCGACTTTGAAAAATTATCATGAACAAAGCTGCAGCCATTGGTTCCATCTTGTTGCCTTCTAGCTCATCTCTGGGAGAAATTGTCTGCGTGCATCTCGCTTATTCCTTGTTGTCATCCATGTCTTGTAGTGTCTCCTTTGTCTCAATGTCCGAGTTTCAACTTACCTTATTGGATGGGGAGCTCGGGATGGCGCAAGCATCTCTTTCACCTGGCGTCTGTTGTGATTGAGAGCAGGCACTGTGTTTCGTGTCCAAGTGTCCGATCAGCGAACCTTTTGGGGTCGTGAGCTTGGGATGACGTCAGCATCTGATCCACCAGACGTTCACTGAAATTGAGAGCCTGCACTGTGTGCTGTTCCAAGTGTCCGATTGCTGCCAACCTCGTTTCTTCAGGAGCTCGGGGTGACGCCATCAGCCATTCCACCTAAAGTTCGTCGTAGTAGAAAGCCTGCACCGTGTCCATGTGTCAAATCGTCTTCTGTTTAGGAGCTCGGGATGACGTCAGCAGCCACCGGCCGTTGAACGTTCCGTTATGTCGAACGCTACGGCTTGCAAGCGCTGACTTTTGAAGGCATTGACGGCGTTATAGCCCCAAGAATGACACCTTTTTATGAGTTGCAGGATCTGGAACGACGGGAAGACTTGGTGGATGTGGGATGGGAAGCGTTTCAAGCAGGCTCCTGTCGAGAGGGTCAATTTTGTTTGCATCCACCAGCTCAGCACCGTGTATGCTCGAGTTCGAGCCGAATCGAAAGAGCAATTGAGCGTAACTACT
>DF236951.1:507306-520665 GCA_000708835.1 Klebsormidium nitens | reverse complement strand
CCTGTCGGAACGAATTTGCTAGCTTTGAAACACACAACAATTTTCGAAGAATCTGAAAGCTTTCACTTTATCCGGCCAGGTGTCATCGGGACGAAGTGCCCGCGCTACTGTTTCTTCGGCGACACAGTCAACACCGCGAGCCGCATGGAGAGCAACGGGTTCCCAATGAGCATCCACACCAGCATGACGACGTACGAGCGCTGCGCGACGCATTCGAATTTGTACCAGTGAGAAGCTAGCTTTGCTTTGCGGAGCTTTCGGGTCCTTGTGTTTTGGAGCATTGGGGTCACTGAAGAGCGCGCATCCTACTGGGAATCTTGAAAGAGTTCGTGAGGCCGGCGACTTCGACGCCCGCAGCGCACCCCGTCGGTCGCCCAGATTGCAGCCATTCTGGTAGCGACCAAAAGACCGGTGCAGCAGCTTTGAGGACGCTGCGGAGCTATGCGGGAGACGCCCTTTTTTTCAAAGACAAGGATAGGGCTGGTGACTCGAACTTCTTTCAAACGAAGAAGTCTTGCTTGGCTCAAACTCTCATGTCAGGAAACTTGAGGAATTACTTAGCGGACTTCGTGATTCAAGCTTGTTCTTGCGTCCGACATTGGAGCTGATCCACTTGAAGCGATGTTTGCAACCAACGAGAAGTGGAAGCTTTGATGCGGTTGGGTTGAGATTTACAGGTATAATGCGACCGCTTCTCAGGAGACTGAGCGCTTTCATCGTCACGATTCGTGTTCGCCTGCACCCTTTCAGCAGCTTCACTCTTTTTCCAACAAATAAGCGCCCGCCACGTGTCCTAATACAGGTCGGCCGCCGCATTATCAAGGGCAAAGGACCGATGGAGACCTTCCTGCTGAAGTACGGCGAATACGAGGCCGGGCTGCAGGCGCTGCGCGAGGACAGCCGCCCGACGCTCGCGCGCTCCGACTCGTCCCCCGATCCCCTGAAAAGGCACGTGGCGATAACCGACCTGGCTTCACCGCCCCCTTGGGTCTCGCCGCTTCTGAAGCAGTCGCTCGAAGGGCCAAGTCGCAAGACTTCCAGGTTCAAAAGCGAGGGGCCCCAGAAAGAGCAGGATCACGAGTCCACTCAGGAGCTGCCGAGCGGCTACGTTTCAGATGACGTCAGCGGTGGAGGCGGGCCAGCTCCGAGGTGGGGGAGAAAGCTGGACCGGACCCGCACCCCCCCAAGACGAAGCCTCGGTTCAGTGCTCCTGGGCCAGATTCCGCTGAAGGCGAGCGGAACATTCAGCGGAATGGCTGCGGAGGAGAATACAGACCCCCGGACCGACAGTCTCGACCTGGTACGCACGGTCCACGTGGACGAGAGCACGGTGAAAATCTTCCCGGTCGTGACAGCTCAGGCGCTAAACGGAACGGGCGAGAGCGCGCCTCTTCCGGAACACTTTCGAGCCACGTGGCCGTGCCTAGGCCGTCGGCCGGTCTGGGCCACGTGGGGGCCCAACAGATTTCAAGCGGGCAGAACACTCTGCCACAGGAGGACGGGATGAAATGGAAAACGGGGTTAGGCGTACCGGATGGGTTAGGCGACCCACCCGGACTCTTTGAGATGCTGGACGGGATGGGCCTGGGGCGCTACGCGAGCGTTCTCGAGGAGGTAAGGCATGCGAACATCTTCTGGGCATAGTGGTCCCCGCTGTTTACATATTACTATTCGAGTCCTGCCGGAATTGCAGAAAAGGATGCCGGTTTTTCAGAGCTGAGGAGGACATCGGTGAAGCATGGTCGCGAGGCCACTTCTTTTCGAGTGGCTGTCGTAGATTGGCGGTTTGAAAAGGCCCCCTCAACGCTTGGCAGCAACCTCACATCTCGTAACGTACGCAACTCTTAGTGGTGTTAGTTGAGAGGGCAGGACTCGTCCGACTTTAGGGTCTTTGAGTTCTCTCCGGTTCCTTGAACGCCGTTTAAGGTTCTGCAGAACAGTAAATAAAATCGTGAAACCCAGATTTTGGAAGCGGACTAGGAAGCTCGAAGCTATGAATTCACAAGCATGCTTTCCTCGTTGAAATATTGCTTACAGCTCGGTTCTAGCAGCCGTCGAACAGATTGACTTAACACTTGGTCTGTTCAGCAAGCGGCGAAACCGCTTTGAGGCACGCTGCCGCCAGTGCTGACTTCCTTCTCGGATTCGCGTCTCTCAGGCAGAGGTGACGGTCGACATTCTGTCCACCATGACGCCTGAGCAACTCAAGGAGGCGGGCGTGCAGGCAATTGGCGCCCGCCTGCGGATCCTGGAAGCGTTCAGGGCGCCAAAGGCAACCAGCTCTCCTTGAGTTGGGAGGCGGGCTTCGGGAACCGACTCGTGTTAAAGCGGATGCCGTCGAAGGTTGAAGCTAGCTTGCAATACAATCCAAAGGGCACTCCAGTTGTTCTCATGAGCACAGTACATAGCTTTCATAGGTTGCATCGTTGTTAATTTGAGTGTGATCGAGATCCATTGAACCTTTTGTGCCAGCTGGCGCACTGAAACATTCCAAGAAGGGAGATCTGCGCTTGAGTAGTCGGTTGATCATTCGCTGAAGCAACAAGGAGATCAATTGAGCGAGAACAGTCAAAGCATGCTGGTGGCTCATCATCCGCTTTAGCCACCAGCGCTTCGTAGCTTTTACATGCGAGTTCGTTCCTGGGCGGCGGGACCAATAGACCAGTGCTTCACCGTGTTTTGTAAACTACAGGTATTGGGATAGTTGCATAGACATTGCTTACTAGCCTGTTTACAAGACGGAGTAAGATACTGGTGATTCTTTTCCATAAATTGGTACTCAGAGGTAATGTGTAATCATTCCTAAAGATGTCAAGCACCCGTCTCATTAACGATTTTAGATCAAAGGACTGATTCTCGAGCGACCTTTTGATGATCTGCGAAAGCTAGTGCGACCTTGGCCAGTTGCGCAACAGATCTCATAACCTGCTGAAGTTTGGATGGTTTGACACGTGCGTACGTGCACGAGATCACTTTATATCACAACCTTCGCGGGAGTGAACAGAAATCCAAACGTTTGCACATACTTCATTACCCGTGCAATAAATGGGGCTGGTGACCTGCCTCGTTAAACCGTTAGAGCTCGTCAATAGTGAAGAAGTTCATCTTGCAATTAATTACGCGCGGCGTGTTTGAGTTCAATGAATGCACGATAAAAGGTTAGCGGCTTATGGCTTCGATGCGTCGCTCTTGCTTCGAAAGTACGAGTCCGTCAATTCAATGGTTGCTGTGTGACTGTCACAGGCTCAGTGCAAACTGCCGCCCGCGTTCAAGGATATGGAAGATATTGACGGTTCGCATATTCTCAAAGTTGTGCCGTGAATTAAAAAAAGAGTGTTCCGAACAAAGGATGTTCATATCAAACGTGCAATTTCATGGCTTTGCGGTCGTCGAGTCGGATTGCAGCTGAGTCAGGCTACCATACACCAACTTTCTGCCCGGACCGTTTTCATTCGAGCCCGCTAGCAAGATTGGACTGTTTCAGACTGAGGACAAGAGTCTGCTGGTTCAACACTTCAATCTGTTCCTATATGTACCTACTCCTACTCAGAATCAAATTTAGGATAGGTGGCGGATCAACGCGTGGCGGGCTGTTCAATCGATTTGTCACTCAATCGATTTGAGTGACACCAAGACCGTCTCGCTATATTTGTGCGCTCTGCATTCCGCAGCAAACCGCAGCTAACTCAACCTTACTTGTACATTTCCGAGCGTTGCGCGCAACTTCGCTTTCAGACGCTTTCCGTCTAGAGCAATCAAGTTCCTATAATCAGTGCTCAATCTGTACACGCGAGCTTTCTCCCCCTAGTAGCGGCAGCACTTTCCCAAGGAGCATGGATGTATCAATGGGCTTCGTGAGGTACACATCCATCCCCGCTTCGATGCACGCGCGCTGGTCGTCCCACGACGCGCCCGCCGTGAGCGCGACGATGACCACGTGGTCCCCCATCCCGCGCGCGCGCTCGAGGTCGCGCACCAGTCGCGTCGCCGCAAGACCGTCCATGACGGGCATCTAAAATCGACGGTTGACGAGATCTTTAGCTTCCGGATGGCTTGCACCATGAACGGCAAAGGCCGGAGGAAGATCGACGTCGGCATTGCTCAATTTGAGTGGCTGAGTCTGTCTGAAGTACGTCTTCTCACAGCAAGCCGGTTGGAAGCTTGCTTCTTTCAAATTCAACGAGATTTCTCGCCAGAACACAGAGCGGATAAACCTCACCTGTGGCTATTGAATTTGAGGAAAGAGTGCTGGCTTTGGTCCATCTTCCAGTAGCAGATTCCAGAACCGTGAATGAAAGATCCTTCTAAAGCAGGCTCCAGCTTCTCCGAGAGTACTTCGGAATTGTCGTTGGACCATCAATAATCTAGGGCATAACAACCTAAAATCCCTCGGATTGATTCTGTGATTGACCAAAGACAGCCTGTAGCGTTGACTGTGCGAAAGTCTCCGCTCTTTTGAGTGGCGCTCGAGACTCCCCGCAGGCTGGCTGCGATTTTCAACCAGACATCTGAAGCACGCACCGTCTGAAGGAAGAACCAAACACGAACCAGCATCAGGCAGCCGATTGTACAGGTGTCTCACCATGAAATCCATAAGCACGAAGTCGAACCTCCCCTCGCCGGCCGCGGCCCGCCGCTCGATCTCGTCCACGGCCAGGCGCCCATTCTCGACCGCGACGGCGCGCGCGCCCAATCTCACCATCGCCTGGACTGCAAGCTTCCGCAGAAGGTCATTATCTTCGGCGATCAAAACGGTTCGTCCTTTCAAAGGGAGGCTCAAACCCTCCGTTTCTTTCTTCGAGGGGACGCTCAAAACCGCTGCTCCGTCACTCCGTTCGACTTCCGGTTCCTCCACCGGTCCCAGTGCCTCTCGGCCCGCGCGCGCGCGCGCGCCTCGACGTTCCGCCCATTCCGCGCCCTGTCCGTCGTCCCCTGCAACGGAACTCCCCGACGGCTCGGCCCCCGCGCGCGCGCCTCGACGTTCCGCCCATTCCGCGCCCTCTCCGCCGTCCCGTGCAACGGAATGCCCCGACGGCTCGGCCCCCGGCTTGTCTCCCTGCCTGAAGCTCTCCCCCGGGCTGCCGAGCGGCTCGGGGGATTCCGGTATCGTCGCTGGGCCTGGTTCCGTTCCGGCCATCGTGTGCAGCAGGCGCTGCAGCTTGGATTCGTACAGCGGTTTGGTGGCGATCGTCGAGAAGCCCGCCTTTCGCAGCGTGTCCCAAACGCAGACGGGCGTGGAAGCCTTGACCACCCATGCGACCGGCAGGTGCGCCCCGCCTTGAATTCCTGCTCAAAGAAGGAGGTAGTTGGGTGAGTCACGGGATGCTGACCATAAACACTAAAACGCAAACCCGGAATGCTTAGGAACTCAGAGGCCCGCAGCACAGCCGACTGGTCGCCTCAACAGATACCACGTGGTGGGCCCGTGGCGTGTCATGCCATTAAGATTCAAAACGGTGGAAACAGAAGCGCCAAATAATAGAGTGATGCAGATACAGAGGGCGTGGTAAATCAATCAACACGCTTGATCTGATGAGATGCATCAAAGGACTCTGAAAAGGAAATACGAGCAATTGCCGAGGGTGTTAGAACGATGTCAGCCGTCCGCACGAAACGATTTGAGGTTGTTCCGCGGGCAAGTTGTGAGTCTTTTGCTGTGTCAGAAACATTAAGCGCTGTTTACATAGCTTTGGGCTGCAGTTATTGAGGCAGGAACGGAGACGTTGTAGTAGAACTATGCTCCAGATTCAGATCCCATTCGACTTCTGAGTAAGATCTGACGCGCCGCTGTCTTAAAGCGTGGCCCATTTCCGAGGCCCAAGTGTGAACACTAATTCTACGACTCTGAAGGGCACCGCTGCTTGAAGCAGCTGATCATGTAGAATCCACCCGAAGCGCTCGGAAACCGTCGCAATCTCACAAAGAATGCTTTTCAACTCTACGACAGGAACAGGGTTAGCTGCATACCTGAGTTCCCAAGGACGTGATGAACCTGCGCCAGATATCCTTCCAACTCCTTCATGGTCAGGTCCTTGGGAAGCAGGGAGAACGCCAGGATCGCACAGTCGACAACCTTGCTGTTCGGGGCAGCAGGTGGCGACCGCGGCCTGGGGGGTAGCTCCACGCCCGCCAAGACCCCCCCCGGCGCGGAGAACCTATCCTTGCTCCGCACGCTTCGTCCGGCTTCGAGGTCCACTACCGCCGGCGCGTGCGCTTTTCTGGTCGTCATCGAGGGAAACCGGCGGAACAGCATAGACTGCGCGCGCCGGACTCTGATCGCCGGAACCGGAACCGCGCCCGGCTGGTGTGCGTCGCCGTACGCCCAATTCTGCGCGAGCGCGCGCCCGGCGGCCAGCCCCGGGCCGCGCGAATGCTCCGCGAGGCTGCCCAGCGCCTCGATGACGTCACGCCAGCACAGCGCCTCCACCACCGTCGCGCCGTGCCGCCGCATGGAGGCCGCCGAGAGCGACCGGGTGAGAAAGCTCGAGATGCCGAGCACTACGTTGAAGTGCACGGGGGGATCCCCCGGGGGTTTCAATGGCGACAGCGGGGGCGGCCGCGCGGCCGCGAAGGCGAGGTCGAAGCGGAAGAGCGTCCCGGGGCCGGTCTTGTCGCCGATCGCGATCGAACCCCCCATCATTTCGACGAGGGTTCGTACGATTCCGAGGCCCAGCCCGGTTCCCCCGTGCTCGCGCGTGGTGGACAGTTCCGCCTGGGCGTAGTCCTGGAACACGACGGCGCGCTTGTCCGGCGGAATGCCGCATCCGGAGTCCTCGAGTTCGAACCGCAGACGAACCAGTGGGCTCACTGTTGGTGGGGAGGTTAAAGACTGGGAGGGGTTTCGCCCCGAGCTGGACCAGAGAGGAGAGTCGCGAGGGCTCTGATTGTCGTTTTCCAAGTAGCACCGGATCAGGATGTAGCCCTCCTGCCAGAAACAGGCGACAGATGCGTTTGAAAACAGCTTATTCGCGAATGACATGAAGTGACGTGAAGAAACCGAAGAGACGCGAGATGCAGGGTGTCAAAAGTTCAAGAAGCAGCACGTTTCTGCCATGCTCTTGAGAATCTGCAGAGAAGAATTTCATGGAGCAGATTTTGAGTTGCTGCCTAAAAGTATTTTTGAGCGTGACGACAGAGCCGATGGTCAGGATTGGGGACGTTTGCTCTTGAGGGAATGCACTGAGCCGCTCTATGTGCAGTGAAGGTACATAACTACTCCAAAGATTCGCAACTTTTCCAGCCTTCAAAACCTTTCGTTGTGCTCAATCCTGAGAGTGTGCTTTGAGCCGCTCTTATTCTGAGATTACATCCTACCGTAACTGCTTTCTACAGCGACGTATTTGGAGCTATTCTAAAACTGAAAAATGTTCTTCACTTCCTAATGCAATCTATCTGAACCGAAGAGGCAGCGGCCGCTTGAAGCGACGCTGTGAAATTTCTAAGACCAAATCTTTAGTATCTTTAGAATCTCAGGACTCAGGGGTGTGTCTTCACATAGTCTGCAAGGGCGGGACATGAGACCAGCAGCCTGCGCAAAATGCTTCATGATTCTGCAGAGTGACGTGTACATGGTTAACCTCTGCATACGTAGTATGGAGCTGAAGAAGGGTATCTTACCTTTGTGAACTTGATGCTGTTGCTGAGAAGGTTCATGAAGATCTGGCGACAGCGCGTCGGGTCGCCACGAACTAGCGGGGGCAGCTCTGCAAAAAACGACAGCAGAATCTTCATTTCCCTCCTGAAGATTTGCTGTGATGAATTTCTCCTATAAGGCAAACTTAATCGACCTCGTAAACACCTCCTGAACGTTCTATATTACTCAAATACTGGTATCTGCGTGAGCATCCTTGACCTTCTCAAGCCTTTCCTTCCCAGTTCTCCCAGTCCTTCTATGAAAGTTGATTACAATCTCTAAAAAAACTGACACGTCGTAACCTCACATGAGGTTCAGAGCCTCTAAAATCTCAAGCTGCCAGCATGCGGAGGATCGTATCCAACGAACATCCTAGCAACCTGTCGTGCAGCTTAAGCGGACAAAGCTCCTTAAAATTGCCTGATTTACTTTCGCAGCGCAGGAAAAGTATAAGTACAGTTCACGCTTTGGAAATCACGGACCACACCAGGCGAGGAGATGACAAAGTTCCTCGGCTCAATCAAAGTTGCCTAACTGGGAAAGGCACATACCTGGCATGTCCAGTCCGAGTTCGACACCCTTCATAGTGCACTGTACTGTAAACACGTCCACCAAAGACTCCAGCAGAGCGCCCAGGTCGAACTCCACGGTCTCCAGCTGCAGCTGCCCTGCTTGAATCTGCACGTGATTCAAAATAGGAAGCGACGGAGATCAGAAACGCCGCATATCTAGTTGCAAAGTACGCTGTCAAGTGGCCCCGCAGGCAGGTAGTCCGACCAAGTGTCACTTCCGAGACCTGTCCGGGAAGAACCGGTCGCACTGCGGACGTTTTGAGCTCTTGAGAGGGAAAAGATACAGGAGGCGACTCGTGGCTCAGGAAAGGCGGCTTCTAGCTGTCGGGACTGGAGGAGAAACAGCTCTTCAATCCGTGCGGTGCGATTTACATCAGCAACTGTCAAATCTATCAATACATCGTCAACTCGGAATCGGATAAGATTCACTGGATATCGTGCACTTGAGAATGTAAGTTCAGAGCACCCACACGCTCAAACCAAGTCTGTCCTGTTTTCGATCAAAGATTGTTTGGAATCTGGGAGAAAAAGGCTTCCGTACCTTGCTGAAATCCAGTATATCGTTTAGCAGGTTCAGGAGACCGACGGTACACTCCTTGACCTGAGCCACCCGGACCGACTGCTCCGCTTCCAGACCTGACTCCTGAATGATGTCCAGTATGCCCAGCATCGCGGCCAAGGGAGTTCGTAGATCGTGACTGCAAATAGTATATTTTCCCTTAGTCTCAATTCTGAAGGCTTGGATGATCCGTTCGCTTCGCGCGATTGAAGGACAAACAGGCTTCTCCGCTTGTCGATCCAGGAAGCTCAATTCTGCAGGTATAGTTGCGTGCAAATTCGAAACCCGTGAGCAAGATTGCGGAAATAGGCTGCCTACGGAAGCTTGGCTGACGTGGCAGGCTCCCTGAGGAGGCTCAAAGAACGGTGAACTAACCGATCTTTCGGTTTGGCAAACAGCAGGCATTTGCTTGACTTGAAGCAACTTTCAAAGCGCACCTCAAATCAGGGCCCGCGGAACTCTGTTCATGCAATGATCCTACTAGGTTCAGGACGTCAACTCTAGGACAATTCCAGCTCGTCTAATGACGTCCGGAGTACCTTTTCCACCTGCTGATGGCTTTTCAGATTGAGCGAGAAGGGCAGAGTCTGCTCACCTAGTTTTCGCAAAGAAGTTGGTCTTAAACTCTTCCCTCGCCTCGGCTTGCCGCTTCGCCTCGAAACTCTGAAGCAGCTCCGCCTTCAATCGCATAGCCTTACTTATAGGGTCTGTCAGGTATATGATAGCCAGGAAACCCAGCCCACAAATGCCAGCTGTCACTGAGCTGATGATGAACGTGGCATACCGCTGCTGCGTATCGAGCTTCCCGTAGACGGCCTTCCTTGGAAGAATCGTGACCAGCTTGAGCGAAAGCCCGGTATAAGCTATATCCTTACACGCGATGCTATAGCGCCCCCCCTGAAGGCGTGCTTGTATCGGGCCTATATCACAGTCAGTCAACTGCGTCGAGAGGAGCGCAAATGCTCCCCTGATGAGGGGGCTACTCGACTGGCTTGCGTGAAGCAGAGTCGGTGTTCCTGACTGATTGGCCTGGCGGTAGTCGTGCACCGAATCTGCTACGAGCGTTGTCCCGTTTAGAACGAACATGTCGCCCCCTTTGAGATCGAGCCCCTCGACGAAGTCTTCGATGGCTGTCAGATACAGCGCACTGGAAATAACCCCGAGAACCTTGTTCGATCCAGGCAGCATGTAACGGTTGGCAACGACCAGAAGAGGGTGCCGTGTTGCCCCGACGAGTATTTGGACCGCTAGTCCATCGGGGCTATTCAATGCGGTTCGGTAGAAAGGCCGGTTGCGGATGTCGACAGGGACGTCAGGAGCGACGTTGGCAACAAAGCTTCCGTCAGCTCGAGACACATACTGCACAGACAAAGAGTTGAGTACGAGATTGATGACTGCGAGTGCGTTTCTCTAAGCGCGGAAAGTCTTATCAGGTCTTGCAAGAGAATTGAAAGTCAATTGCAAACACACTGACCACTTTGTGATGCGAAGAGTCTCGGAAGCGCCCCAGAGTTCGATCGGAGAAGGTGTGAACAAATCTGTCTGAAGAGATGGACACTGTTGCTAGGTTACCTAAGAACATTGATTTTGTGCATAATTAGATGGGAGGTCCCAACTACACGAAAAAGTGATGATTTTGTGCTAAGTCACGAACAAAAGAGGTGGAGGATGCCCAGCGTCGGCTCGATGCGTGTGAGGCTCAACTGGACTACTGCCACAAGTCGACCTGAGTGTAGTGCTCCGGCCCTTCAAAGCTCGGAGGCCTTCGAAGCTTGAAATATGGCATGGGATAATTCGCAAGCTTCAAATGTGGTCAAGAACACGACCTGTTTGTATATACAGATTTCCAAATGTCGATTCCGGCTTCCTTCAATGATTGGCTCACCGTTACATAGCGTGGGGGTGCCTGGCCCTTGGGCAGGGTCTGATTTGCAAAGGTCCACAGCAGACTTGTGTTAGCATAGGGGCTTGTTGCATTGTCAACAGAATTGACAATCACGTAGGGCCCCTCCTCCGTTGTGAGTCCCAGGCCGGAGACTGTGTTGCAGCTCTGGAACGTTTTCCTCAGGGAGGATGCTGTGAGATCCTGTTTCTGATCCACTGTCAGGTTGAGGCCTGGGCTGTGAATCACATCGAGAAACTGCGCAAAGGTTGTGCCGCATGGCTCTGCCTCATCCAGCAGCTGAGAGACGCTGCTGGAAATATGCAGAAGAATCTCTTCTTGGTAGGAGTGCACCAGGCTAGAAAGGTAGGTCGAGGAGGCGGCGCGCGTGAAGTGGAATGTGATGGTCGTGGTACCGGCCAGCAGACTTGCCAGCAGAACCTGGGGGAAAGTCATCGGACTCTTCAGCTTTGGTGTTACTGAACCCGAAAATGGAGACTCCCTGGAAGTCAAGGGTTTGGCCTTTAGTGAAGCTCAATCAATGGCTCCGGGCTGAATCAGGAGAAATGTGGCAGCGTGAAGAAATTTTAGCGATGCTTCAGTTTGGCTCGAGTGGTGTTCATGCACCTACAGGGTCACTCAGATTGCTCACTCAGATTGCTGAGCTATGCAGAGTCACACGGTTTTGCAGAGCTTCTATGAGAGCTCATGATTTTGAACTGGAGCACCACCGGCAAACCGTCGATGGATTCTGACCTGTAGCGCAACTCCATGCAGACGTCCCAATGAACCACAATTGGAGAGCTTATGTAAGATTGGTAATTTGTACAACAATTGAACTTCAGCTGCGCATAAGTTGACTCTATGCTATTTGAACACCCAGACTTCTAAGGCTGCCTCCATTTCTTCTCATGTAGCAATTGCGCCTCCTTAGTAGCTCTAAGCCTTGAAAAAGAAGCATACGTCTTTGGTGTTACGTCTAGCAGCTGCCTTTACAACATCCAATCTAAGGTGCTGAAAACTGAGTAGGTACTCAAGTTACAAACTTGCAAACGACCAGCTGTTTAACATGATCACACGGTTCCTGTGTATTGCTCTTAGGGAGAAAGCGCAACAGCCAAAATCCAAACTTACAAGACTCACCATGATACCCAAGCGAAGGAGCCTAACATTTGACCAACGCTTTGCATTTCCAGAAGGCAGTGCGTCCATTCTGCTGCGCCTGTCAGGTGAACTGTCATACGGCAGATTGATTGTCAAAGGGCTGATAAGTTATAGAGTCTCTGAAGCCAGCAGCCGTTCGCCAGTAAGGCAACCACGTCTGAGATTGAATCCTTTTTTTTGTTCAGCTCTCCTTGTATAGCCAAAGGAGGAAATGCAGGATGCATCTACGGAAGTATGCTGAAGATCCTGCAGCAACCCCAGTTTTGTGAAGGACGGCGGCCCTGGCGGAATCCGCTCCTGGGATGGCCCTGCTCCGTGCAGGAGCGCTACAGTCTCTTTAATAATCCACAAGAGAGCATGCACATGAAGCGCACAGTCAAGATGTTCAAGCCGTGGACTGCTGGATGGCCAATGCCACTGGATGGACAATCTGGCCGGGACGGCCGATGTTCCTCGCTTTGATACTTCAAACGCCCGGAGAATGGAGAGGCAAGAGCCTCATGAGTCACGGGGCCTCAATGGAGTGAACTATTTGGAAAAGACTGTCATGTGAGGAAAGAGGAAGGCGGAAATCGCCGTTGACAAATCTTCTAGAAGCTTCGAAGGCGGTACTCTTCAAGACTGCTGATCATGATAAGAAGACGCAGATGCCACTGCACGTCTTCTAGGTGCCTGACAGGAATAGTGGATTCGCAACGGTGTCACTGTCATATGTACGAATAGATGATCAATGAGACAGACGGCTGACCTCATCTACCGTACTTAATGTTACCACTTTTTGGTAAAAGTACTGCATGCTATATGCTGGACCTGACGCACCTTGACAAGGCTGACCGTATCTTAGCTAGCCTTCAAGTTCAGGATATCAGATGTGACCACCCGAATTAGCGTCGCGGACTGGTCAATATGGCACTACAGTGTTAAAGTCAGACGGAAGATTGCTGCAGCATGCATGTACTAGCTCAGAACGTCAATCGGGCTTCACGAGGTAGTACTAGCAATCAAATGCAATGCAGAGTCGATCGAATTAAGTCAGAATGCCCCTGTGACTGTCAGAGATCGGTTGCATGCTCAGTGACAGTGGCAATCTGTACTGCGACACAGGAGACCCGACCTTTAATGCCAGCTTCGAATGTTGATCCATATCCATCTTGGGATCTGCAATCAATCCAATCTTTATTAAGTGGCGGTTGAGATTCTGATTATGTCAGAAGCTGTACCTTAGCTACCCACCTTGTTGTCATATTGGAGATACTCTCCTTTGCCTTCGGCATCTGCTGATTCTACTACCTAATTACTTCATTTCCAACTTTTGCTCGGCCGCGGCGCGCGGTTTCTTCACAAATATTCAACCGACAATCGCCTGACACCCACCAGCGAACGCTGACGTAAAGTAATGCATCCTGAGCCGTTCGATAAGACTCCTTTTTCCACGCACGGTTCATATCTCCAAACGGTGCCGACAAACCGTGACTGACATGTGGTGATAAAACTTGGTAGGTATACCGTACTTCAGTTAGAAAGTGCTCCTCAGTGTGGTATAGTGGCG